>JXSR01S015524.1:13102-30403 GCA_000969725.1 Ophiothrix spiculata
AACACGCTTTACAAGTATGTGACGTGACACGTGTTCGTAATGAATAGAATAAAATGATGGCAATTGAAAGCTAAAGAAAATGATAGACAAAGTGTTAATATCATTAAAAATTGAATTGTTGAAGCGCTCTTCTGAAAGTGTCCTTTTTTTCCTCGCTCTAGACAATATCTTTTGTTTTTTTATACATTCGTCACCGTACGCTGGTTATCGTCATAGTGAGAGGCAGCCGTAACTAATTTATACAATTTTGATAACTAAACTCCTGTCTTAACCACAAAGCTCCACTGGAACAGAGTTCTAACAAGACTTTTTGCCATATATTGCATCAATCTTTTGGAATATCAAAAATATAATAACAGTGTTTGTTTGAGATAAACGCAAACGACCTTTTAGAATTAATTAGTATAATGCCTTCCTACATGTCCTATGAATCCTCCAGTTGGACCATAGCTAACGAGGTAATCTCAATTTTATGTGAGAATAAAATGTTGCATCATTATTACTGTATGACATTTAATGAAAAATATGTGATATATGACAGAGTTCGTAGAGCTCAATATATACCTCCATCTTGCGTTTCAAGATTCTGATATTTTCACAATCAGTAACCGCAGTGTAGTAGCATCGGGTTTCTTGTAAACACGTTTACATTTCAACAAGTCTGTGACGTGACCCGTGTTTGTAATGAATAGAATAGAAAGCTAAAGAAAGTGATTTTTAAAGTCAAAATATCATTAAATATTGAACTGTTGAAGCGATCTTCTAAAAATTGTTTTATATTTATCTCCCGTTCAAGGTTGATAAAATATAACGTGACCAAAGCTGTGTGAAATATATCCCTTTAGGATCAGTAAAGAAAGAAAATAAAACCATATGCCACCTGCAAATCAAAATATTATGATGGAAAAATAACATTAATATTACAAAAATGATATTTTTGACTAGTGCTGATTTAATATTAAAATAATACTAGACAATTGAAAGAAAACTGTACACAAACATTCAACTAAAAAATAAGATGAATATAGGACTGGGTTTTGATGACTATATTACTGACTATACTGTCGTTGAAATGTTTTTTATTTTTATTTCTTTATTATTTATTCTTAATCGGACATTATGTTATCGAGATATAGAGAACAATAAGTTTGGTTGATATTAACATTACAAAAATCTTGTTTTAAATGTCACATGTGAAAATCCTGCGGAAAAGTGTATTTTGTCTTGCGGAAAGGGCATATTTTCTCACAACAATATATTAATACTTTAGTATCGATTTTCTTATTTATCGCAAAAATAGAATCGTTTCGTTAAATTAGAAATAAAAGTATATAAGAGAAAGAAAGTACTAGTAACAATTCAAACCGTTTTAAAGTGATATAATGTAAAGGCCACAATAATTTGAGAATCCATGATTTCAGAAAGAAAAAAATTATCTCGAATAGTATTTTTTATTTAGTCGTTTCCTTAACGTCATTGCTTGTGCAAGTTTTAAAAAGGTTAATGGAATGAAATTGATGGTGAAAATAGATTCAGCATACGTATTATCGTTAACAAATCCTCAAAAATTTTCCAAGTTTATAATTTACATTGCTTCATCAAATCAAAGAAGAGGAAGTAAATACAAAAATCAAACAATGAAAGCAAAGTCAACACCACATACAATTTAAAGTGGAATTTTTCTTTGAAATAATGGTCGGAAGATTTGTCAAAACAGATTTCGAATAATTATTTGATCCATTAATCAAAATTAGTATGACCATGTAACTATTATCTATACAATTTCATACTCTTCCTTAGCAGGGCGTGTTAAATCCCCTCTTAATGGAAATAATCATACCAAATAAATGATGCCATGTGTTTCCATGTAATTGTTCCTACGTCTTCAATCTTGTCAATCTACTTGTAGCAACTTATCTTTTGTGTATACTGCAATATTTTTGTACTTATTTACTAATATCATCAACAAAATCCCGCGGAATTGTCAGGTTTCTTCTCATTTTTTTCTATTCTTTTTATATGGTACATTTTAAAATGCCAAGATTTTAAGGGCGCAATACAAATACGATGGATTTATGACGTCATACGGTGGAGGTGTAACACGTTTTGTACCAAGAAAGGAAGTTCAAAAGGCTTTAAAATGATCATGTACGAGTTCAATACCTTAAATATCAGGAGGAGGAGGAAGAACTCGAAACATTTAACTGAAAAAAAAAAAAAAAATTGGTCCTATAATGCTCCAGAAAAATATTTGACTTAATATTCAATTGAAGTATATGCTCCGGGAGTATGTTTAACTTAGAATGCTCCAGGAGCATATTGACAAACACACGTTCCTGGAGCATGGTTCTGATTCAAAATGCTTCTGGAGAGTGGTTCTAAGGCAAACACGTTTTGGGCATATTTGTCAAATATACTTCAAGAGCATATTTAGTTTAATTAAACATGAGCCTAGGCATATACTTCAGCTGACAAAAGTATACTTTTGATATGCCCCAAAACCATTATGCTACGGTGGGGCTAAAATCGTACAAAAGCGTTTCAACACGCACCCACCCCGCCCACTCATAGGAATCATAGGAAATGTTGCAAATTGGTTTGATGAAAGAAAGCATTAGACTTCTCTCTGTGTTTTTTTTTTCTATCTCCACAAATAACACGCTAGGTTTTTTTTATGAAAATTTCTAACAAATCCAACAGATTGTGCTGCTGTCAGCTCTGATCATTTTTATGCCTGACAAGTTATTTCGCTCTCGAATGACAGTTGATACTAAAACGGCCAATTATGTTAGAAACTGATTTTGAATATAATTTTACAGCACACGATATTGAATATATACATGTTATAGAAAGGCTCAAAATGATTACTATGTTACTGTCATGAAAGATGAAATAATAAATTGTGAAATAAATTTGTAAATCAAATCAATCAACAAGTTGTTGTTTTAGTATCAGTTTAAAAGCATGTGAAGCGCAGAACATGATCCACATTGTGATATAATACCCCTTTATATCACTTCTGATTACACTTTGAATTATTTTCTGGAAAAAGTTCAGTTTTTAAGATTTTATTAAAGCAATTTAGATTTTATAGTGTTCTAAGGCATTGCTGTATGCTTTTATTTGTAAAATGTACACGTAAACAATTTGTACCTACGAAATGAATGGCACCTGACATATTTATGAGCTTTTTGAGATTTCGTGTTAAAATGTTTGAAGGCTTTGATTAGAGTAAACAATGTCCCTATAAGTTTTGATTGACCATGCACTTATTAATTGTAGTTATTTGCCAATCTAATGCAATTTGATAAAAAGCTTTAACCTTTAGAAGCACGACACGTCTATGGCCATGGATATTTTTTTATCTTATTATTCATTACATGTTGAACAACGGTATCATGGTTAAAACGATAATAATAATAAAAACAAAGTGCTTGAATTATTAATGAGTTCAATTCTTTGAATATCAGGAAGAGGAAGAAAAAGAAACATTGAACTGAAAGCGACCTGTTATCACGACGTGTTAGATTGTAAAAGATATTTTATCTATAGAATAAATTAACGTGTTAGACTCGTTAAAGTTAAAAAGTCGTCATGTCATTTTATTTGCGTACAATACCCATATCTATGTGTAACTTCCTCTCCTCAATCTATCTTAATAGATAGAATACCTTAAAAGTAAAACGATTTTGCTGCTGTCAGTTTATACTTGATAAGTTAATATCACATTCGCATGACAGTTGATGCCAAAAAACAAGTATCTTAGGGACTGATTTTGAATATAATTTCACAGCACATGATATTGAATATATACATTTTGAGAGAGGCTTAAAATGTATTGTGTGTTTATAATATTAATGCAGATGAATAAAAGGTTTGTGAAATGAGATTGCAAATAAATTAACAAGATATCATGTCAGGTTTAAGCTTTGAACCAGAGTACATGATTCAATATATCCCTTCAGATTACTCTGAGTACACTTTATTATTTTCATATTCTTGACGATTTGATTAGCCTGACACCTATGCCTGGCTGGCTGATAATACCTGACGTACTGTTGTATGCTGCTATTTGTAAAATGAGCACGCAAACACTTCGTACCTATGACATAAATGGCACCTGACATATTTATGAGCTTTTTGAGATTTCGTGTTAAAATGTTTGAAGGCTTTGATTAGAGTAAACAATGTCTTTACAAGGTTGATTGACCATGCACTTATTAATTGTACTTATTTGTCAATCTAATGCAATGTGATAAAAAGCTGTACCCTTTTGAAGCACGACACGTCTATGGCCTTGGATATTGTTTTATCTTATTATTCATTACATGTCGAACAACGGTATCATGGTTAAAACGATTTTTCGACAAAAATAATAATAACAAAGTGCTTGAATAATTAACGAGTTCAATACTTTGAATATCAGGAAGAGGAAGAAAAAGAAACATTGAACTGAAAGCGACCTGTTATCACGACGTGTTAGATTGTAAAAGATATTTTATCTATAGAATAAATTAACGTGTTAGACTCGTTAAAGTTAAAAAGTCGTCATGTCATTTTATTTGCGTACAATACCCATATCTATGTGTAACTTCCTCTCCTCAATCTATCTTAATAGATAGAATACCTTAAAAGTAAAACGATTTTGCTGCTGTCAGTTTATACTTGATAAGTTAATATCACATTCGCATGACAGTTGATGCCAAAAAACAAGTATCTTAGGAACTGATTTTGAATATAATTTCACAGCACACGATATTGAATATATACATTTTGAGAGGCTTAAAATGCATTTTTTGTTTATATACAATAAACACATACTTAATGCAGATAGAGCTATTTTTATGGTATGGATGGGATAATAATTATGTTCGTGAAATGAGATTGCAAATGAAATAACAAGATATCGTGTGAGGATCAGTTTTCATGTGAACCAGAGTACATGATTCCCATTATACATCCCTTTAGATTAATTCGAAGTACACTTTTTGTCTTGATCAATATTCTTGACAATTTGATAAGCCTGACACCTATACATGGCTGGCTGTTAATACCTGATGCACTGCTGTATGCTTTTATTTGTAAAATGTGCACGTAAACACTTAAATTTGTACCTATGACATAAATAGAACCTGACATATTTATGAGCTTTTTGATATTTTGTGTTAAAACGTTTGAAGGCTTTGATTAGAGCAAACAATGTTTTTACAAGGTTTGATTGACCATGCACTTATTAATTGTAGTTATTTGTCAATCTAATGCAATGTGATAAAAAGCTTTAACCTTTTGAAGCACGACACCTTTATGGCCTTGGATATTATTTTATCTTATTATTCATTACATGTGGAACAACGGTAACATGGTAAAAACGAGTTTTTTTCGATAATAATAATAAAGTTCTAGAACGGTTATTAACGAGTTCAATACTTTGAATATTAGGAGGAAGAAAAGGAAACTCTGAATTGAAATCGATCTGTTAAAGTTCACATCTCATCATTGTATTTGCGTAAAAATACTCATATCTATGTGTGACTTCCCCTTCTCAATCTATCTAAGTAGATAGAATACCTTCAAACCAATCTTGAACGATTACGTTGCTGTCAGTTTACGTTTGACAAATTCATATCGCATCGCATGACAGTTTATACAAAAGACAAGTATCTTAGGAACTGATTTTGAATATAATTTCACATTTATAAAATTAATGCAGATAGAGATGAATAAAAGGTTTGTGAAATAGGATTGCAAATGAAATAACAAGATATCGTGCCAGGATTAAGCTGTGAACCAGAGTACATGATTCACATAATATATCCCTTTAGATTACTCTGAGTACCTTTATCATTTTCATATTCTTGACAATTTGATTAGCCTGACACCTATGCCTGGCTGGCTGATAATACCTGACGTACTGATGTATGCTTTTATTTGTAAAATGTACACGTAAACACTTTGTACCTTTGACATAAATAGCACCTGACATATTTATGAGATTTTTGAGATTTCGTGTTAAAATGTTTGAAGGCTTTGACTAGAGCAAACAATGTCTTTACAAGGTTTGATTGACCATGCACTTATTAATTGTAGTTATTTGCCAATCTAATGCAATGTGATAAAAAGCTTCAACCTTCCGAAATTGCCTTGGATGTCTTAAAGAGTATTGATGTAGCACAATTGTAAAGCGAGCTTTTTTGTAAATAAATTATAATAAATGTGACACACCACATCGAACTTAAGATGGAGATATTTTATACTACTTAAAAAATATATACAAGGAATTGAAATAAGATGTTGTTTTTGAAAATGGGCCTTCAGTTTAGGAGATGAAAAAGGCATAACATAATGCTTTTGTTTTGTTTTCTTTTTTTGTTCACGTTTAATTTGCTTGTACCTCTACATTTGCTTAGCCGAAAACTTGTCCCTTTCATGTGTTATGACAATGGACTTTTTCAAAATCCATTCGGAAACCTCTGGAACATTGATCACATAGCCATTTTTTCAACCAATCATGTACAAGCTCATTAGTATGCACGATTTTGTCAACAAAATTGTCCGAAAATTCCTTCGCATTTCAGTGCAATAAAAATGAAAAATAAATAGAACCAGACCCATACATTATTAGATACACTAATTCTGAACAACCTTTGGCTGATGGTACCATAAGCAAAGAGTGAAATTTCCATTTGAAATCGGCTGATTAAGCTTAAGATTTCAAGTCACATCAGGGCGATCACACTACAAGTGACTCTTTAGTGCTAACGCTAATTACAAGTTCGAATTTGTACGTAACCAGTTAACGAGAACGCGAACTTAACATTCTTGTTATTGTGCTGAAGAGTCACTTTTTCTGTTGGCATTTACCGGAAAGTGTAAAATCAGCTTCGGAAATTCTCAGAGCGTCGTGTTTTGAAAAGGTCTATTACAGTCTCCACATTCATACATTCTACAATAAAGAAAGAAGAATAAACTTGAAATTGCTTAGAATTAAGTTTTTCCTAAATATTTGAAAGATACGTGGTATTAACTCATTACGTACTTTACGTCTCAGCTGGGAAGAGAAAAACTAAAGGTCTCAGTGACCAAGTAAATCAGTATATACTAATATTTTAAAATTTGTTTCTTAGCATGCCTGTAATGGGCTTGTTGTGTACTCCTAATTCCAAAGATAGTTACCTGAAATAATGCTGTTAAATTATGCTCCCATGTGGTTTGAACCTCACTGGGACTGGTTGAGCCCCCTTTCGACCATATTAAAATATGTTTCTTGCTCTACAGCACTTTGTAACCTATGGTGTTTTCAAGTTACGTTTAACAACAATTGCCCAATTTAGTTAATTTCTGCTTTTATTGTCTCAATACACTTAAATATTCCATTTTGAATGGTAAAAAGTGACTCTTTTGGTTTTGTTGATATTGGTTTTGTTATATAGACATTTTGATTCTATTTTGACAAAATAGTTTAATCAAACAAGTGTTGCGAATGAATGTTCTTATACGTGTTGGTAGAATTCATCAATATTTGTTAAAACTGGTCAACAACACTTACTTTTTATGACTATATTTCAGTGATACCCATCACCGTCCTCAGCGTTCTAATTCTGAGTTCCAACTGATCCTCCTCTGAATCTCGCCGTAGATGGCGTCCTAGATGACGGTATTTCCAGAAGAGAATCGTAGTTTGATGAAAGTTCGCGCCCCCCGTCTCTATTTAGGATGGGGCTGGTCTCTTTCTTGATGTAGATAGCCTCTCTTATTTTCCGTGGTAAAAATTTGTCCTCCCTGCATAGCACAGATACGTTCTCAAGATCTGGTTCATGTCCGGTTTTCTGACCATGCTCTGCTATGGCAGAGAGATTATAAGCGGTTTTAGCGGTGTGTTCTTTAAGGCATTCTACATCAAGAAAGAGACCAGCCCCACCCTAAATAGAGAGAGGGGCGCGAACTTTCATCAATCTACGATTCTCTTCTGGAAATACCGTCATCTAGGACGCCATCTACGGCGAGATTCAGATGGAACTCAGAAGTAGAACGCTGAGGACGGTGATGGGTATCACTGAAATATACGTCATAAAAAGTAAGTGTTGTTGATCAGTTTTAACCATTATTGACAAACAAGTGTTGTTTATATAGCAAAATACATTAAAACAAATGTGAACATCAATATCTATATATAATTAGCAGACAATTTATTACGCGGCCACCGTCGTCTGATTATAAAATATTGAACACTGTGTGCATCAGAGTATCTAATCGCAGTAATGAAAGGGAGGTGGAGAAAGGAAAAGCTCCTCTCCCAGCACTTTGCAAAATACCAGAAGGCGTGACGAGTGGTTGGACAAGAGGGTAAAGTACCTCCTCTAAACCTCAAAGAAAAATAATGTACCTCAAGGTACATTGGGAGAATTTGGGATCAGTAGTCCTAATATACATGTCTTTAAAACCCAAATTTTAGGAAATCTAAATTTTTTAAAAATCAAGTTGAATAACTTTTATAAAGAGATATTCTGCATCAAAATGTGCTTATATCAGCGAACAATTCTGCCCCTCCAAGGCAAAAGGGCCTAACTGACATTTTTGTCAAAATTGAGTTATGCATATATTATGAATAAGCACATCATAATACACCTGTTTAACTAAAAATTATTCTATTTTTGTAATATTAATTAGCATTAATTAATATGTCAAATGGACCTAACTGAAACAAAATCTCCCCTCGACCAAGGCAAAAGGGCTTAATTATATCATGAGTGATTTATATGTAGCACAGTCATAGTGGTTATTGATTAAAAGACAACATTTAAGTTTTAAAAATCAATCAGCTATTATTTGTCAGTCCCATTGACCATAATTTAATTGATTTATTGGCGTGGGTACACAGGGACCTCAAAGACACAACACAATCTTGTTACTGTTGACCATGGCAAAAGGGCCTAATTGTAAATTAGCATTGCAAAAAATATAAAGAACAATTTTATTTTTTTTCTTGAATTATTGCTGATTTAAGTGCATAAAATGCTACAATATGGAACAGTTTTCTACTTTTAAACATAAATCAATACACAAATACCAAAATAACATGTTGTAAGTATATGATGTTTTTAATTTAGTCCATTTTGTATTGTAATCACTCCTATACTTATCAGTAAAAAAACATAGCAAAAGGGCCTAACTCACACATTTTGAACAAAAATAATGAAAATATAACATTTTGTCAAAAATGTTAATTGCACATTTAAGGACAAGTAAATGATTTATTGAAATGAGATATATTCATATTCATTCAACAAAACATATTTTTAGGCTTAATGAAAAACACGTTTTCATCAATATCTCAAAAACATCACATTGTCAGTTAGGCCCTTTTGCCTTGGAGGGGCAGAATTGTCATCGGTGTTTATCTGAACTTGCATATTGCCTGGGAATATTGACGACATATATTACAGACGGCATAAAACTAATCTATATAATTTCAAAGGAAACGAAAAACTACCTGTTTCGCCGTAAACTGATGCTATCGTTAGTAAAAACCTGCTCACCCATATTTAAATTTTACAGGATCACATCAGTTCCTTTGTTAAGTGTATCAGATTCAAATACAACTTGAACTTACAAGATTAGGCGGAATAATGAAATAATCTCTTTACATAATTGTTCTAAACTATAATGAAAGAACTGGGCTAAACCTTGTTTTTCGTTCATGTCTTAGCTATTTTTAAAACGTACGATAAACTATAAAAACAATTGAAGTCGGCGTGATGGATTTTGAAAAACACAAAATTCTCCGTCCATAATAAAATTTGTGACATTTCCCCCCTCATTTTGCAGAGGTCAGGAGGTCAGGCAGTCTTGTCCTAAT
Organism: Ophiothrix spiculata; assembly: GCA_000969725.1. Lineage (NCBI taxonomy): Eukaryota > Metazoa > Echinodermata > Ophiuroidea > Amphilepidida > Ophiotrichidae > Ophiothrix > Ophiothrix spiculata. Next base: position 22,959 of record JXSR01S015524.1, read on the forward strand.
TACAATAAGTGTTTACGGTTCGATGCCATATTGAGACCTTATTCTTTAACAATTAATGGACAATTTTCCAAGCAATATGCATGTTTGTAATGTTCTATTCTATTGTGTGCGTGTATTAATTTTTGTCATATCAAAGATTTTCGTCATATCCATTGATAATCCCCGGGGGGGGGGGGGGGGTACTCACATATATAAGGTATACGGGGGGATGTGCCGCTGGAATGGGTCGCTTTTTCACAAAAAAATCCCTAAACATGGGTCCCATTTTTTAGCACCAAACTCCCTAAACATGGGTCACATCTTCAAGAAAATACGCTAAATTTTGAAAAATCGGCCCATTTTTGGAGCAAAATCCCTAAACATGGGTGTACTTTTACTCAAAAATTACCCTTAAACATGGTATGGGTTCAACGGTCCCAGCCGCACACCCCCGTCCAGACCAAAGTTGAGTACCCCCACCCCCGGGTGATAATCACGGAGGGTTTCCTAAAGCTTGTGTATGTGCATTTAAAGTGCTTTCATAAAATATTGTTCAATATGATGTAAATTTTAGTTATAGAGATTTGACAACCGGTTCTATACAAAAACAATATTTCAAGAAATAATAACCTATTCAAATAAAACATGTGGCACGGCAGATATATGGACTAAGTGAGTTTTGGAAAACCACTCTTCAATACGTCTTGAAACAACCAAACCAAAAAAGAATATATGTTGTTGTCTCCAATGTTGTTGGAACTGCATTAAAAGCAAAACAACAGCAAAACAAAAGACAAAGACAAAAAAAAAAAAAAAACCGTCCCGCTCCCCGGAATCCCCTGACCGATGTTGTGTTGTCTGAAAGAAAATAGGATGGGCTATTATTGTATAGTTTGAGCAGTGTCAAATTCTAACCTACCTGAGTTTGATTTGTTTAGACTTGTTGAGAGACAAAAAAAGGAAATTTCAGTACTTTGGTAACCAATTTCATTGCAATCTATTTGAACTTTTACAATATATTTAGTTCCCATGTTAATCAGAGTTGATAAACAAATAACCATGGGCATATTATGAAGAGCCAACAGAATCTCGACGTAGTCATGAGAGACGTGTAAACTAGTAGGAAACGTGGTTCAGATATCTGCAATAGTCGGCGCAATCTACCTCTTCATTTATCTTAAATATGTCGATACTTTTTATCTAAGCTTTTTGTTGTACTATATCTATGATTTAAAGCATCAAATCGAATATGTTTAAGTCAGATACCTTAAATTTGATCTTGTTGATTAGTTCAGATAACGGCAAACTGCTGCAGATTAGTTGTTTGTGCGTCTTAATTAGGACTATGATCACATATTTTTCATCAAAACCTGTCATATAAACATTCGCGACTGACTGCAAGGAATGCTACTAAAATTTAAACAATCACTTGGACCATATTCAAAGTAATCTCTCAAGCTCTTTGTCCATTCCCAATTTGACAAGTTGTCAAAAAATAAACATTCGGGAACGTTTGTATCCCCACGGTATCCGAAATATTATTTCACAATTAAATCATTTGTAGTTGCCACATAATCATAAATATTATTTGTAATTGCCTGCAATGATGAATATCCTAGTTGGTGAGACAACGTTTCAGCTAAACGGCATAGTCAGCACGCAAGTCCAAATACGCCATAGACCGGAGTTAGCAATGGCCACGAAATCGCTGCAATGGCAGCGCGTGCTCAGTGGCTTGACATGTTGATAGTCGGGTTGGGATGCGAGAGGTCCCGGGTTCGAGCCCACGTGGAAACCCGCCTTTTTTATCATGATGATTTCTGAGGAGATCGTTTTTAAACGGAGAAGTGCTCAGCATATCTTTTCTTGCATCATCGCATGTCTTGTAATGGATCAAATTCAACATGTTTTATTCATCCGCAATGACCACTTTGGCTTCGTATACTCGCAATGCTCATAATAACCAGGTGCAGTGGATCAGCAACTAAATCTACCAATTAGAAATTAAAGACAAGAAATTAGAATGAGTGAATGACTGAGTGCCGATGTGAATAGTAATCCACAGATTTGTCTTCTAAGATTTAAACATTGTGGCCTGAAAGGACAAGATTTCACTTAGAATAAAGAGCTTAAGGGAACTTTATTTTAAGCTTTGAAAATGTTATTGAAATCAAAGGAACTATAATGATACAAATATGGCATAATTAATATAACGTTTCATTCAGTGTTTCAAATTCCAAGATGTTTACTTCCCAAATGGATTTGTCGGTTAAGATATAGATCTAAGCCACTGAAGACAATTAGATACCGGTGTAGTAGGAATATTAGTCCCCTATTCTTATTGTCTGGGTTATACAGTAAAGTATAGGCTAACAACTCTCACCCAACATTAATTTTACGTTTTGTTTCGTTATCGTTACACCGGTATACGGTATCGCATAAGACGAATAATTCAGCTAAAAATAAGTTGTTTGACCATCACACAAACGAGATATTTATAAGACTTGAAATGAGAACTTAACTAATAATTTTTATGGTCGGGCACAAAAGCTACATCTCCATATAAAAGGGATCAAAAACTACAACTTCATAAAAAGGCGTCTTTTACAATAATTTTTGAACTGTATATATAATGTGATCAAGTGGAATAAGTGTTTCCAACCAAATTGGAAACAACAACATATTACTATCATGATTTGAGGTGTCCTATCCTATTGTACGCATGATAATTATAAAATTGGATGATTTACGCCAATATTTATTGGTCTCGATATTAGGCTCGACTGCGTCTCGCCCTATAATTGTTCAACTCATAACTCGATTGTAAACTTGGGCTGAATCTATCCAATTTTATGACGGTTTTGTTTGTTTGTATTGAGCATAGACCAACTGAAGTCGTAATTATTTGTGACGCGTTACATCAAAAGGTACAAGTTGTCGGCAAGGCCGATTTTGAGCTACGGCCGTCTGAAGTTTAAAATGAGTGAAAAATGGTCGGGAGGTCGATCTTTAGATATCGTAAAAAATGAGGTCCTTGAAGTATATATTTTCAATGAATGAACTTTGTTTTTGAAAAAATACATTCTAAATGTGAAAAAATGCGTTGTTTGTGACCAAGTCAGATCCAGTTTTCGCTGAAAATGTCCATGGGACCGTCACTTGAGTACCAAATATGACCAATTTGCACGGCAAATATCAGCGCATTCCGATTAATCTTCCTGGCAAATTTGGTATCACCGTCTTTGGTGCAGTCTATATAGTATATGTGCCAAATTTGGTGTCAATCGGGCAAGTAAAAGTGCTGGTTACTATGGAGTTTTGAATGGTTCCTTTGAAAACCAGCAATATCTTGAGTTTAAAATGTTCATGATTTTCAAACGCGTTTTTCTCAGAAGTGTGCTTTTTGCTTCCGTCAATATTGTCATTCTTTAATTTGTCATAGCTCGGTCACCGAATGGCCGATGCCTTTAATTTTGGTATCATTTTAAAGCTGATTAAACAGGCTTCTCAGTGATACCAAAAACTCAATTTTGATTTTTGGACCCAACATGTACCTTTTGATGTAACGCGTCACATTTAATATCGTTCGTTTGTTTAATCTTTTCATCTTTACCGAAATTTAAAGTCAAAATAATCATAATATTAAAGGTGCAATTCATGATTTTGATGTGACAAAAACATTGCCTCTTTTTTAGCTAAATAAAAAGAACAGTACAACATAAATATATTCTGAAAATTTCACTTGATTCCGACTGTTCGTTTCCAAATTACAAGCTTTTCAGCATTTTGAAAATCTCCATAGGCTACTGTGTTGTAATTACTGTCGGGGCCCCGACAATAATTAGAAAATGACACATTTTCTCACTTTTCTCAAAAATGCAAGCACATAATGAAAGAATGGTTTTGGGAATGTATCATATACCAGTTGAGGATTCTTATAAGCTACAAAATTCAAAATTCATAGAGGTGACCTTAAAGGTGAAAAGTGGATCATGAATTGCCCCTTTAACGTTGTAAACGTTTTTAATGGAAAGATATTCATCAGGAAAAATTGCCTCACAAACAACAGAAAAACAACGTAACATATTCATGACCGATCAATTCTGCCCCACAAAGTAAAAACGCAGTATGTGCATTGCAGATACATTGCAAGTTACTTCCTTTACCCTTGTAAAGTCCGACTGCCTAAGAACTCTTCATCCAATTAAGAGATTTGATTGAAGACAAATGAAGGTCATGTCAGCTTTCATTTCAAATCAGTTTACGTAAATCGATCTCTGATGGAAAATCTGTATACATTCCATTCATCATAAATCAAACAAAACTAGTCATTTGCATCAAAGTACAGTTCGAAGGTATAATGCAATTTCAAGGCAACAAATTATAAAAGCATCAGAAAAAAAGAAAGAAATAATGATGATATTTAAACAATGAAACTATTAACTAGAGTAAACATATCATAAAGGTAATTGTCATTCTTCCCGTTATTTAACGAAAACTTCTTTCTCGTCGGTCAATTGCATTACAATTTATTCGAACTTTTCAACGCTCAATCTACATAATTCTTATCCTTCTTGATGCACAAGTAGCCGGCAGAAAATACAACGCAACTAAGAATGCATCTAAGAATACATCTTATAGAGGATCAACAAGTAAAGCTGGCGATTTGAAATTAATAAAAAGAAATAAGTACCTGTACTATCCCAAGAGAATTGTGGCGGCCATCTTGGATTTTGAAAATGCCAACAAGCAAAATTTTACACACCCTCCAGAATATATTACTTTAGGTAGACACTTCAGGTGATTTTTTAAATTTTATATTAATTTCTTTCAAATGAATTTTAAATGAAAATAGGTGATATAAGAAATCCAAAACCGTTTGAATTTTTCAAATCCGACCTTCCGTTGCAAAGTTATGAAGGTTTTTGTATCGCTATTTTAACTAATTTTGGAGAACGCAGGTCAGGGGATAAATCTTTTACTTTCTTTATTTTCGGCTAACAAGGTCACGGCACCAATCACCACTACAGAGTAATTTGGTCAATATTTGTCTGAATGGATATTACACACACACCAGGAGTTATTTTGCAGCCTTTTGCGCCCACACATGCGCGGGGTATTTAAAGATAATTAGTTCCGCATGGTGAAGGGCTGATCAACAATTAATTTAGGCGGAAAAACAGGCGCAGAAATTTCACCCAAATAATCATTATTTTTGCCGCTTGATGTTTAATTACATTTGATTAAGCAGATATATTTAAAAAATTCTTGAGTATGCATGAATGTCCACATAACTTGTAGACAACTGATTTTTTATATTCTTCACTTCCAAAAAAATTCGGCAATGTTTTAAAATTCAATAACTCTGCAACGACATATCAGAATTCATGTCTACTTAGAGGTTGGTGTGCATGGACAAAATCATCTTCCTGACAACATATTCTTAAATAAAAAAAAATGTCTATCACATCGCGAGGAATCCAGAAAAACATATGAAAAAGTGTCTAGAAACACCTGATTTAGGAATCAAAACAAAACTATCAGGCCTAGTTAAAGTCATGCCTGCTTGAATATGAGCTATGTGTCAATGTGTGTGTATGTCAGCGGTGTGAAATATCAACGTTCACCTACCATGCAATGGGTAAATGAAGTATCTACTTTAGGCATATATCATCTCAAATCAATCAACAAAAAAAAGTATGTACTGACTTTCCATCCTGTGGTGATGATTCCTCCTGACTACTACATGTATCTGCTGTGATAACTGTTAATCGATATTAAGAGCTGTTACCAAAATGGTTACCTGGTAATTTTTCTACGTTTCCTTTAAGTGAATGAACACAAAATCGGTGTTTTGTTTCAATTGACATTTGGAAATATAAATTCAATCAAGTCCAAGGAAAATGATTACCAGGAATTAGTCTTACCTAATTTTGCAATGGGCTCAGATTTGGCTGTAGAGGGACTTTCTCCATTTTTCAATTTCGTCTCCGATTGGGAACGAGAGACTATAAAGACTGTTTTTCCTCCACAATAAAAAAAAAATATAGGGAAACCCTGCTTATTACGATACAAAAACAAACTCTAGTATTTTGTTGCTAACATAACTGTTCAAATTATTGTAAAAGATATATAATATTCGTAGAAAGCCAAACAGATAATGACTTTGTTTCGTTGATTTTTAGAAAAGCCAAAAGCATATACCCCTGGCAAAATAGATTTTTCCAATCAGTGTTAGTAGTGTCGGATGGAGGAGTTTTATTAAACTTTGTAAATTTAAAAAAGTTCAAAATTTCATGAATGCAAATTTTAGTTAGGCTTTCCAGAAATTTTGGGGCAAAAAATACAGTTTTTGGCATTTTTTCCAAAATTGACATTTTTGGTCAAAAACTGATATCATCATCATGTTCAGGGTAAAAATCCGCTTCTAAAAATGTATACTTTTATATAGTTTATGCAATTAGTTTGAAAGTTAGAACACAAAAACCATTTATGCAATTTGAAGGTCTACACCAGCCTTAATAGATACTGGAAGAGAGTTCAATTATTATTCATTGAAACAAAACATGGAAGCACCAGAAACCAAAGAAATAATGATGATATTTAAACAAGGAAAATATTAATTGGGAGTAAAAATATCATTAAATTGCATTACAATTTATTCAAACTTTTCAACGCTTAATCTACTTAATTCCAATTCTTGTTGATGCACAAAAAGCCCGCGGAAAATACAACGCAACTAAGAATACATCTATAGAGGATCAATAAGTAAAGCTGGCGATTTGAAATTAATGAACAGAAATAAGTACCTGTATTATCCCAAGAGAATTGTGAGCACGTTGCGTGATGAGATCTCAATTGTATTTATATGGATGTTGACAAGAAGACTATGATAAGAAAGCCCCAAAATGAAGAACTACAAGTAACAACAAAACAGCAAAACCATGCAAGTGCAGTGATGCCATCAATACGTTTTAATTTAGTATTTACATTTCATGTAGGAGGTAAAAAGAGAAAAGTTTTTTCAGTCTATTTTCAGCGCTGAACCAGAGCTATCCTATTGTGTGCGTGTATTGATTTTGGTCATATCAAAGATTTTCGTCATATCCATTGTTAATCACTGAGTGTTTCCAAAATCGTCTTGTGTATGTGCATTTAAAGTGCTTTCATAAAATATTGTTCAGTATGATGTTAATTTTGGTTATATTCTCTGAGATTTGACAACCGATTCTATACAAAACCAATAATTCAAGAAATAATAACCTATTCAAATATAACATGTGGCACGGCAGATATCGGACTTAGTGAGTTTTGGAAAAACACTCTTCAATACGTCTTGAAACAACCAAAACAAACAAGAATGTATGTTGTTGTCTCCAATATTGTTGGAACTGCATTAAAAGCAAAACAACAGCAAAGCAAAACAAAAAAGACAAAGACAAAAAAAAAAAAAAAAAAAAAAAAAA
>JXSR01S015524.1:30453-40971 GCA_000969725.1 Ophiothrix spiculata
AAAAAAAAAAAAAAAAAAAAGAAGACCGTCCCGCTCCCCAGAATCCCCTGACCGCTGTTGCCTCGTCTGAAAGAAAATAAGATGGGCTATTATTGTATAGTTTGAGCTACCTGAGCTTGATTTGTTTACACTTGTTGAGAGACAAAAAGAGGAAATTTCAGTACTTTGGTAGCTAATTTCATTGCAATCTATTTGAACTTTTACAATATATTTAGTTCCCATGTTGATCAGAGTTGATAAACTAATAACCATGGGCATATTATGAAGAGCCAACAGAATCTCGACGTAGTTATGAGAGACGCTTAAACTATTCAGATATCTGCACTAGTCGGCACAGTCTACCTCTTCATTTATCTTAAATATGTCGATACTTTTTATCTGAACTTTTGGTTGTACTATATGTATGATTATAAAGCATCACATCGAATATGTTTAAGTCAGATACCTCAAATTTGATCTTTTCGATAAATTCAGATAACGGCAAACTGCAGCCGATTAGTTGTTTGTGCGTCTTAATTAGGACTATGATCACATATTGTACATCAAAACCTGTCATATAAACATTCGCGACTGACTGCAAGGAATGCTAAACAATCACTTGGACCATATTCAAAGTAATCTCTCAAGCTCTTTGTCCATTCTCAATTTGACAAGTTGACAAAAAATAAATATTCGGGAACGTCCTTATCCCCATAGTATCCGAAATATTATTTCGAAAATTAAATAATTTGTAGTTGCCCCATAATCATAAATATTATTTGTAATTGCCTGCAATGATGAATATCCTAGTTGGTGAGACAACGTTTCAGCTGAACGGCAGAGTCAGCACGCAAGTCCAAATACGTCATAGACCGGAGTTAGCAATGGTCACGAAATCGCTGCCATGGCAGCGCGTGCCCAGTGGCTTGACATGGTGATAGTCGGGTTGGGATGCGAGGGGTCCTGGGTTCGAGCCCATGTGGAAACCCGCCTTTTGTTAACTTGATGATTTCCGAGGAGATCGTTTTTAAACGGAGAATTGCTCAGTACGTTTAGGGTTAATCAGCATTTCTTATGTTGCATCATCGCATGTCTTGTAATGGATCAAAATCAACATGTTTTATTCATCCGCAATGACCACTTTGGCTTCGTATACTCGCAATGCTCATAACAACCAGGTGCAGTGGATCAGCAACTAAATCTTCCAATTGGAAATTAATGACAAGAAATTAGAATGAGTGAATGACTGAGTGCTGATGTGAGCAATAATCCACAGATTGGTCTTCTGAGATTGAAATATTGTGGCCTGAAAGGACAAGATTTCACTTAGAATAAAGAGCTTAAGGAAACTTTATTTAAAGGTTTGAAAACTTATCAAAATCAAAGGAACTAAACAGATACAAATATCTCCGTTTTTTATGACATTACATTTAGTGTTTCTAATTCAAAGATATTTATTTCCCAAATAGGTTTATCGGTTAAGATGTAGATCAGAGTCAATGAAGACACAAACTGACAATAAAATTACTGCCTTGGCAAATACCAAAAAATGGTTACATGTAGGAAAAGTATTAAATTTGGAGAGTTTAAACTTTGCATAACATTTAATTCATACCTCTACTAGGTGTTTACAAAATTTTAATATTAACGCTTTATTTTTTTAATCTTCAACAAATCATCAAACCTATGTCAGAAACGTATGTTTTTCAAAATTCAATAAAATCGCAAGCATGTTCGTTTCATGTGATTTGAACCCTCTTTCAACCCCATGTTAACCTAACATTAACAGGCCTAAAATTAGATTGCTTTATAGGATAGGGTCTCTTCTTTCAATTGATACCAACATAATGAAAAAAATTGAGCTATTGCGTAATTATTACTTCAAAAATTACTTCAGGTCTGAAATTTATATCGAAATTTGCATTTGGTCAAAAATGGCCACCGATACAAAATTTTGCTATTTCTAAATGTCAGATTTTTATTGGACTTTTACTAATAAATAAAGAAAATTATAATTTAAACTTGCCCTGTAAGTTTAAGCGTCAAATCATTTCGTTTCAAAATTTACACAAGTTTGCAGTTTAAACAGTTAAAGAATGTATGTGAAAAATTGAATTTGCTTATTGCAGTATCTTTAACTTTCGCGCCACAATTTGATTGACAGGTTCAATATTAACATCTCATTTTGGAATGCATGGAATGCAGGTTTCCCTAATTAGTTTAATAGATACTGGAAGAGAGTTCAATTATTATTCATTGAAACAAAACATGGAAGCACCAGAAACCAAAGAAATAATGATGATATTTAAACAAGGAAAATATTAATTGGGAGTAAAAATATCATTAAATTGCATTACAATTTATTCAAACTTTTCAACGCTTAATCTGCTTAATTCCAATTCTTGTTGATGCACAAAAAGCCCGCGGAAAATACAACGCAACTAAGAATACATCTATAGAGGATCAATAAGTAAAGCTGGCGATTTGAAATTAATGAACAGAAATAAGTACCTGTATTATCCCAAGAGAATTGTGAGCACGTTGCGTGATGAGATCTCATGTATTTATATGGATGTTGACAAGAAGACTATGATAAGAAAGCCCCAAAATGAAGAGCTACAAGTAACAACAAAACAGCAAAACCATGCAAGTGCAGTGATGCCATCAATACGTTTTAATTTTGTATTTACATTTCATGTAGGAGGTAAAAAGAGAAAACAATTGAAGGGAGATAAGTTGAAAGTCTTAAATGCCACAGTGTTTATCGCTGAAAATCCTTGAAATGTATATCAGTAATATCAAGAGTACATCATCTGTAATGATCAAGGCATTATCCGTCTGTGATCAAATAGATATCTTAGTCAAGTTGACATTGACGGATAATGTTTCTCTTCATGTTTCTATTTTAGATATTATCTTGTATCTTGACATATCATATTGTTTTAAAACTGAATAATTTGTGTTCTTGAGTGTTGCATGAATAAGATGACTTCTTTTCTTTACATGGAACTGTATAAACGGGTTACTAAATCTTGCAACTGCAAATGAAATTAGCTGACTGATTAAAAGTTTTCTGACCGATTTCCGAGTACAGAACATAACTATTTTCAAGTAAAAAGTAAAATGAACGATGTTTTTTTAAATAATTTGTCTAACAGCTGTTGCAGTTACATATAAAAAACATGAAAACGGCTGCTTAAGTGGTGAAAAGCGAGGGAAGAAACGCCGTGCAACCCGTCCCCTGTTTCAGCCTTGAATTTTACGTAAATTAAAATTATGCGCTATGATAACCTTTTTTTTTAAAAAAACTTTGAATTCAAATAATCAACGTTTTATTGATTCATTCTTGTTTGAATTTGCAACATCTGCGCAAGGCATTTGTGCTGACAAGAGTGTATCAACCGTTTTTGCATTTTGAATTGGAATTTACTCCTTAAACGACCAAACTGAAATATTGACATTTTTTCCAGTTTTATGAGTTGATATTTATTGCGAGATCATGACAAAACTACTACCTTGGAAAGTACGATAATGACAACAGAAGCAAGAACTCTTCATCCAATTAAAACTATTTTGATTGAAGCCAAATGAAGGTCATGTCAGCTTTCATTTCAAATCAGTTTACGTAAAAATCGATCTCTGAAGGAAAATCTGTATAAAAGCCATTCATCATAAATCAAACAAAACCCGTCATTTATATCTTACAAGTGCAGTTTGAAGATATAATAACATTTCAAGGCAACAAATTATGAAAGCACCAGAAATCAAACAAATAATGATGATTTGTAAACAATGAAAATATTAACTAGAGGAAAAAATGTAATTGTCACTTCTGCCCGTTATTTTTCGAAAACCTCTTTCTCATCGGTCAATTGCATTACAATTTATTCGAACTTTTCAACGCTCATCTGCTTAATTCCAAACCTTCTTGATGCACAAAATCCCACGGAAAACACACGCAACTAAGAATACATCTATAATAGAGGATCAACAAGTAAAGCTGGCGATTTTAATGAACAAATTAATGAACAGAAATAAGTACCCGTACTATCCCAAGGGATATGTGATCACGTTGTATGGAGAGATCTCAATTGTATTATATGGAAAATTAAAAAAAAAAATATGAAGAGCTACAAGTAACAACAAAAAAACAAAACCACGCCACTGCAATGACGCCATGTAACTGCAATGATCCAAATTTGGACTTTACAGTACATGTAGGAGGTAAAAGAGAAAAAGTTGAAGGGAGATAAGTTGAAAGTCTTTAAATGTCACAATGTTTATCGCCGAAGATCCTTGAAATGTATATCAGTACAATCAAAAGAACATCGTCTGTAATGATCACGGTATTATCCTTCTGTGATCAAATATATTGCGGAGTCAAGTTGACATTGACGGATAATATTTCTCTTCATGTTTCTAATTTAGATATTATCTTGTATCTTGACATACCATATTGTTTTCAAACTGAATAATTTGTGTATTTGAATGAAATGAATATATGGGTTACTAAATCTTGCAACTGCAAATGAAATTAGCTGACTGATTAAAAGTTTTCTGACCGATTTCTGAGTACAGAACATAACTATTTTTCAAGTAAAACGTAAAATAAGCGATGTTTTTTTTAATACATTTTCTAACAGGTGTCGCAGTTACATTTAAAAAACATGAAAACTGCTGCTTAAGTGGTGAAAGACGAGGGAAGAAACGCTGCGCAACCCGTCCCCAACATGTTTCAGCCTTAAATTTCACGTAAATTAAACTTATGCGTTATGATAACTTTTTTTTAAATACTTTGATATCAAATAATCAACGTTTTATTGGATTCATTTTTGAGTGATTTTGCAACATCTGTGCACGGCATTTGCGCTGACAAGAGTGTATCAACCGTTGTTTGCATTTTGAATTGGAATTTACTCCTTTTCCAGTTTTATGAGTTGATATTTATGGCGAGATCATGACAAAACTACTACCTTGGAAAGTATGATAATGACAACAGAAGCAAGAACTCTTCATCCAATTAAAACTATTTTGATTGAAGTAAAATGAAGGTCATATCAGCTTTCATTTCAAATCACTTTACGTAAAATCCATCTCTGAAGGAAAATCTATATCAATGCCATTCATCATAAATCAAACAAAACTAGTCATTTACAAGTGCAGTTTGAAGGTATAATACAATTTCAAGTCAACAAATTATTAAAGCACCAGAAATCAAAGAAATAATGATGATATGTAAACAATGAAAATATCAACTAGAGGAAAAAAATATCATAAAGGAAATTGTCACTTTTTCCCTCTATTTTCCGAAATAATTATTTCTCATCGGTCCATTGCATTTAATACAATTTATTCGAACTTTTCAACGCTCAATCTACTTAATTCCAATCCTTCTTGATGCACAAATATCCCGCGGAAAATAAAATGCAACTAAGAATACATCTATAGAGGATCAACAAGTAAAGCTGGCGATTTGAAATTAATGAACAGAAATAAGTACCTGCATAATCCCAAGAGAATTGTGAGCACGTTGAGTGAGGAGATCTCAATTGTATTTATATGGATGTTGACAAGAAGACTATGATAAGAAAGCCCAAAAATGAAGAGCTACAAGTAACAACAAAACAGCAAAACCATGCAAGTGCAGTGATGCCGTCAATACTTGTAAATTGTGTGCTTACATTTCATGTAGGGAGGAGGTAGAAAGAGAAAACAATTGAAGGGAGATAAATTGAAAGTCTTAAAATGCCACAGTGGTTATCGTAAAAAATCCTTGAAATGTATATCAGTAATATCAAGATTGCATCTTTTGTGATGATAAAAGTATTATCCGTCTGTGATCAAATATATAGCTGAGTCAAGTTGACATTGACGGATAATATTTCTCTTCATGTTTCTATTCTAGATATTATCTTGTATCTGGACATAACATATTGTTTTCAAACTGAATAATTTTTGTATTTGAGTGTTGAATGAACATGATGAATTTCTTTACATGGAAATGTATTATATGGGTTTACTGAATCTTGCAACGGCAAATGGAATAAGCTGAATGTTTTAAGGAAAATTGTCATAAAGGTAATTGTCACTTCTTCCCGCTATTTTCTGAAATAATTCTTTCTCATCGGTCAATTGCATTTAATACAATTTATACGAACTTTTCAACGCTCAATCTACTTAATTCCAATCCTTCTTGATGCACAAATATCCCGCGGAAAATAAAATGCAACTAAGAATACATCTACAGAGGATCAACAAGTAAAGCTGGCGATTTGAAATTAATGAACAGAAATAAGTACCTGTATTATCCCAAGAGATATGTGAGCACGTTGTTTGGAGAGATCTCATTTGTATTATATGGAAAATTAAAACAAATATGAAGAGCTACAAGTAACAGCAAAACAACAAAACCACGCAACTGCAATGATCCAAATCTTGACTTTACATGTACATGTAGGAACTAAAAGAGAAAAAGTTGAAAGTCTTTAAATGTCACAGTGTTTATCGCCGAAGATCCTTGAAATGTATATCAGTAAAATCAAAAGAACATCGTCTGTAATGATCAAGGTATTATCCTTCTGTGATCCAAATAAATATCTTACTCAGGTAGACATTGACGGATAATGTTTCTCTTCATGTTTCTAGTTTAGATAATATCTTGTATCTTGACATATCATATTTTTTTAAATCCAGATAATCTGTGTATTTTGAGTGTTGAATGAACATGATGAATTTCTTTACATGGAAATGTTTTATATGAGTTACTGAATCTTGCAACGGCAAATGAAATTAGCTCACTCGTTTAAGGGTACGAGGAATCCATATGCTCAGGAAAATGTGAATCCTAACTATTTTTCAATCATGAAAAGATAAATAGTTTCCACTGCCTTTGCGGGGACTCGAACCATGGATTATGGCGGGGGTTAGTCATGCATTACGAAGCGAGAGATCTACCGCTGAGCTATCAAGGCAGCGTTGAGATTGTGAACTAAAATTTAAAACATAAACATTAGAATGCCGTTTTTTTCTTTTGTTTACATAAAAATTGCAATTATTGCCTCATTGGAATGCTCAATTTGTAAGTAAATTATGCGAATGCGTATATCAGACAAAATGTAGATAATGTAGATACTTAAAACAGGCAATTCACAGCTCAAACAGGGCGAACTCAGATTCGTAATTCATGTCCGGTTTTTCGGGCAAAACAACCCGGGTTTGTTACATTATCATTCAAAATCAACTCAGCATATTTATAAATCATTGTTTGTAATTCAATAAGAAGTACCAAGCCTACAATCTGTCAAAGTATGAAACCAGTCGAATTGTTCGAACATCATGAAATTATGAGGTTTCGGCGAAAAAGGGTCAACTTTTTCAAGGTAGTCTTTAGGCGTCATTTTGACCTTGAAAATGGACGTGAAATCACTAGTTTCATTTACAAATATAAGACTCTATTTAACATGTACGCCAAAAATCGTGATATTCTAATAGGTGAAAGTAGGTAAAAACTTGCAGTGAACACGACATTCAGCCGAGCGAGAAGTTTTTAGGGACTGTAGCCTTAAAGTTATCCGACTGATTTCTGATTACAGAGCATATCTATTTTTCAAATAATTTGAGCGATGGTTTTTAAAACACATTTTCTAAAACATGTCGCAGTTACATGTAAAAAAACCCCCGAAACTGACTGCTTAAGTGGTGGTGCACTTGTAAAAGAAGAGGTGACATGGACATGGAAGAAGATGAAAGAGATGGGAGGAAAGAGAAGAGATGAATTAAAGAAACATAATACTTTCGTATGTATTAAATATTTGATCGACTACCACCGTACGGATAACGAATTGAACGTATACCTAACGGATAAACTGTATGGATAACGTATTGAACGTATTTCTAACGAACACATGACGAACAACAATGTATACCTAAAGCATGTTGGGTCTATGCGGCGATGTGTGACAGAGCCTTTAGATATAAAATGCGAGCAGATATATCAAGCTTCAAATTATCCTTGGGGCAGTCAAATTTGAAATGGATACGGGTGTAAGGCCCGCGCTCCTACAGGAGCTGGGCTGGGGCATTCGGTGAGAGCACAGGTTCAAAGCATAAGGGGCATTTGGTGAAAGTTTGAATTTTGGCATTCGGTCTGAAAACAATTCAGAAATATTAGGGCTCATTGGTCAAAGAGTGAGGGGTCAGAATGATTTTGGGCATTTGGTGAGCAAAATTTGGCATTCGGTGAGAGAAAAATATAAAAATATTTTGGGAAAATTATGAGCACATGCAATTGTTAGAATTATGGGTCTTTTGGTGAAGCGACGTTGAAAAGGGGGAGGGTCTTTTGAGCCCAGTACTGTTTGACCCTTACATACGCGTTGCCTCCAGAATGGGACTGCCCCTTGGTTCAATATATCACTTAAGATGTTAAATATATATCTTTGTAAAAGGCAGTAGGACATTAAACTGTACAAAACAATGTATTTTGTCCATTGATATTAAATTATTTGCTGAGTTAAGGTGGCATTGACGGATCTCATTTCTCAGTACCCTATCAATTCTATATACTTTGTCTGAATATATCATGAATTGTTTTTAAACAAAATGGTTTATGTAGTTTACGTGACTATATTAGAGATGTGGAGTCACAAAGTGAACAGCACAGTTTGCTTGATATTTTAGATTTGAAATAGCTATCATAGATTTACTCTCAAATGTGAAAATGGCAAATGTATCTGCGCTGTTTGCTATGACCGATTAGATAATGTCTGTTTATACTGTAACATGGTGGTGTTTTGACGTTTATTAGAATAATTTAAGCATTATTTGAAAGTTGAACTTCACTTTGTGATCGTGGCTGATGCCTCTATTGTTGTTGTTGTTTTGCTTGTATTATTAAATACGATGGTAGTTTACACAATTCTGTCTTGTTCTGTAATACATATTGTTCTAAGATCTGAGCTTAGGATAGTCCATTATGTATATTGCCGAAAAAGACATCACATTGGCTTTGCAAACGACATGACAAGACGTGTTTCAAGGGTTCAAATAAGTCAAAGTGAAAGTATTTGTATAGGTTCTTAACAGGTTATTATGCAGGCATAGAATTAAACTTAAAAGATTAAGCTTTGTTGTTGACAATTGTGACGTGTTGCAGCAAAAGGTACCTTATAAGGCCTGGTGCAGACTCCACCATCGTATAGAATATTTTGCTTAGAATATTCTATGCTGACGACAAAATAACGTGGGTCATCGCGTCATTTTGTCGTCAGCATAGAAAATATTCTATACCAAAGTGGAGTCTGAACCGGGTCTTATATAGTCGGAGCTACAAGTGTCTGATTAACAAACTCTTAAAAACGAATCAATAATCAATATTTTAAGAGAGGGCAATAAACTATATAAATCACCTCTTGCCTTTGTTCCATTGTTATGGCTCCCAGGAACGATGGCTTTAATTTATTATTCTTCAAATATGACACTATGATCGAGATAAAGACATGGACATGCTTTTTGGTGTTGTGAAAGCATTTTCAGAGATGATATTTTAGAACGTATTATTAATTGAATACGCCAGTACAAGAAAAAACCCAACTCCAATAACACCCTTCTGTAAATTAATTATACTTACAAAATATAAATGCATACAAGTCTACTATAACAATTATCTAACAATGTTTAAAAAAGTCAACTACAAGGTCAAATGTGACACTATGCTTTCTATTGATTGTCTTAAGAATATACCAATTTATTTCACATTTCCTATCATTTTCTTGAAATGAAACTTTGCTGGTATTTTGTAGTAATCACTAGGATTGTGAATCTGTCATAAAATCGATTTCGGCAAATTATGACCTTGACATGTATTTTCACCTGTAGCGCAAAATGAAGTTTCTGGCATTTACTGCTCATACGGGCTGGAAGGTCACATTTTGTAAGTATAGAGGCCCTGCATGTGACGTAGAATACCGTGAATATGGCGGATTGCTCAAATGCATTCAATGAAAGTGTGACCATTATCAAATATTTCACATTGTCCCATCAATAAAAATGCACCATTATCAGTAGGTTAATTACAGTATTTTATTTAATGGACTGCCGTACGACATATTTACGGGAATGGTCATCAGTCCAAATCCTTTTGTTTGATATCAATCGATAAAAGCATGTAAGGCCTCTATTATTAACAGAAGGGAACTATTGGAGTTGGGGTTTTCTTGTACTGGCGTATTCAATTGTTTCTTAACAGTTTGCTAATCATACACTTGTAGCAATGACATAAGGTACCTTTAATTCTAACGCGTCACATATTATGACAAATATAAGTATGCTTTAACTCATGTTTTTCGTCTTTCCTTTTGTTTCATGTTGGGATTCCTCAACGGCTGGTACGTGTATTTCTTCTACTTTCACACACGCAGGTAAGGCATTACATTAAATTTAAATAATCAATTCTATATACTTTGTCTGAATATATCATGAATTGTTTTTAAACAAAATGGTTTATGTAGTTTACGTGACTATATTAGAGATGTGGAGTCA
>JXSR01S015524.1:64253-77490 GCA_000969725.1 Ophiothrix spiculata
AATTTTTTTGAAATACTTTGATTTCAAATAATCAACGTTTTATTGGATTCTTTTTTGTTTGATTTTGCAACATCTATGCACGGCATTTGTGCTGACAAGAGTGTATCAACCTTTTTTGCATTTTGAATTGAAATTTACTCCTTAAACGACTAAACTAAACTATTGACCATGTTGACATTTTTTCCAGTTTTATGAGTTGATATTTATGGCGAGATCCTGCATGACAAAACTACTACTTTGGAAAGTATGATAATGACAACAGAAACAAGAACTCTTCATCAAATTTAAACTATTTTGATTGAAGTAAAATGAAGCTTTCATTTCAAATCACTTGACGTAGAATCGATCTCTGAAGGAAAATCTATATCAATGCCATTCATCATAAATCAAACAAAACCAGTCATTTACATCTTACAAGTGCATTTTGAAGGTATAACAACATTTCAAGGCAACAAATTATGAAAGCACCGGAAATCAAACAAATAATGAGATATGTAAACAATGAAAATATTGACTAGAGGAAAAAATTTTAAACGGTAATTGTCACTTCTGCCAGCTATTTTCCCAATTAATTCTGTTTCATTGGTCAATTGCATTTAATACAATTTATTCGAACTTTTCAACGCTCAATCTACTTACTTTCAATCCTTCTTGATGTACAAATATCCCGCAGAAAATACAATGCAACTAAGAATACATCTATAGAGGATCAACAAGTAAAGCTGGAGATTTGAAATTAATGAACAGAAATAAGTACCTGTATAATCCCAAGAGAATTGTGAGCACGTTGAGTGAGGAGATCTCAATGATATTATATGGATGTTGACAAGAAGACTATGATAAGAAAGCCAAAAATGAAGAGCTACAAGTAGAAACAACACAGCAAAACCATGCAAGTGCAGTAATGCCGTCGATGCTTTTAAATTTTGTACTTACATTTCATATAGGAGGTACGGTAAAAAGAGAAAACAATTGAAGGGAGATAAGTTGAAAGTCTTTAAATGCCACAGCGTTTAATGCCGAAGATCCTTGAAATGTATATCAGTAATATCAAAAGAACATCGTCTGTAATGATCACGGTATTATCCTTCTGTGATCAAATATATAGCTGAGTCAAGTTGACATTGACGGATAATATTTCTCTTCATGTTTCTATTTTAGATATTATATTGTATCTTGCATATCATAGTACTGTTTTTAAACTGAATAATTTGTGTATTTGAGTGTTGAAAGAACATGATGAAGATCTTTATATGGAAATGTATGTATGGGTTACAAAATCTTTCAACTGCAAATGAAATCATTTTAGCTGACTGATTTAAAGGTTTTCTGACCGATTTCTGAGTATAGAGCATAACTATTTTAAAGTAAAATGAGCGATGTTTTTTAAATATATTTTCTAAGAGATGTCGCAGTAACATTAAAAACATGAAAACGGCTGCTTTAAGTAGGGAAAGGCGAGGGAAGAAACGCTACGCAACCCCTCCCCAACATGCCTTAAATTTCACGTAAATTAAACTTATGCGCTATGATAATATTTTTGGAAATACTTTGATTTCAAATAATCAACGTTTTATTGGATTCATTTTTGTTTGATTTAGCAACATCTGTGCACGACATTTGTGCTGACACATACGAATGCATCAACCATTTTTGCATTTTGCATAGGAATTTACTCCTTAAACGACTAAACTGAAATATTGAAAAATTTTCCATTTTTATGAGTTGATATTTATGGCGAGATCATGACAAAACTACTACCTTGGAAAGTATGATAATGACAACAGAAGCAAGAACTCTTCATCCAATTAAAACTATTTTGATTGAAGTAAAATGAAGGTCATATCAGCTTTCATTTCAAATCACTTTACTTAAATTCGATCTCTGAAGGGAAATCTATATCAATGCCATTCATCATAAATCAAACAAAACTAGTCATTTATATCTTACAAGTGCAGTTTGAAGGTATAATACAATTTCAAGGCAACAAAAAATGAAAGCACCAGAAACCCAAGAAATAATGATGTTATTTAATCAAGGAAAATATTAATTGGAGTAAATATATCATTAAATTGCATTACAATTTATTCAAACTTTTCAACGCTCAATCTGCTTAATTCCAATTCTGGTTGATGCACAAAAAGCCCGCGGAAAATACAACGCAACTAAGAATACATCTATAGAGGATCAATAAGTAAAGCTGGCGATTTGAAATTAATGAACAGAAATAAGTACCTGCATAATCCCAAGCAGTGGCGTAGCCAGAGGGGGGGCCGGGGGGGGCCCGCCCCCCCCCCCCCGGAGAAAACGTCAGTCGGCACATTACCGCCAGTGGGCAAATTGAGACTGCAGGGAAAAAAGAAGGAAAGAGGAGAAAGAGAAAAAGGAAAGGAAGAAAAAATAAAGAAAAGAAGGACAAAGTGAAAGAAAGAGGAGAGAAGACAGAGAGGTTGGAGGGGGTGCTAGTGAGGGTAATGCTATTGTTTGCAATATTTTGGTTAGAAAGAGTAAAGCACATTTGCTTGGACCAGCTGGCAAATAAGTTGAAAATCTTAAATGCTTACGCTTCATGGACAGAAGCAGGCAGCTCAGTCATCATATTTTTTCAGCTATCCTTGCATATTTTAGCTGCTTAGTGTCACTAAAACATTTATA
The DNA here is from genome assembly GCA_000969725.1 of Ophiothrix spiculata. Classification (NCBI taxonomy): domain Eukaryota; kingdom Metazoa; phylum Echinodermata; class Ophiuroidea; order Amphilepidida; family Ophiotrichidae; genus Ophiothrix; species Ophiothrix spiculata. The sequence continues at coordinate 66,909 of JXSR01S015524.1, forward strand.
CTAACCAACAAATGTACAATGTGCCAACCTCTGTGAGTTAAACCTTGTTTAATTTAATGGCGAAAAGTCCATCCTATAGAGGCAGTTGCCTGGGTTTAATATAAATTTTATAAAAAGGGTTAAAAACTTAAAAGAGATGTGTGGAAAACATGGGAAGCAATTAGGCTGTCTAGTACCGCAGTGGTCATTTCTTTACAAAATTTGGTACTTTGGCGTGTCTTATTTTTCAAAATTTCGCAAATTTTGACATTTTATAAAACAAAAAACTCAACTCGGCCAATTTAATACTTAAATAGTGCACATTTTTGCAGGAAAATTGGTATTTTGTATGATTTTGATTCAAAATTGTGTATATGTTTGGCTCAAATTGGCTTTCTTTTTCATGCATTTAGTACAACAAGGTTGGGGGGGGGGGTCACTTGGCACATCATGGATTTTGTAGTCGGCAAATTTGTAACTTGGATTTTTGTGGGCCCCCCCGATCGAAAATCCTGGCTACGCCACTGAACTGATCCCAAGAGATATGTGAGCACGTTGCGTGATGAGATCTCAATTGTATTTATATGGATGTTGACAAGAAGACTGTGTTAATAAAAGCCAAAAGCTTCAAGTAACAACAAAACAGCAAAACCATGCCAAAACCAAACGTGCAGTGATGCCATCAATACGTTTAAATGTTGTACTTCCATTTCATGTAGGAGGTAAAAGAGAAAACAATTGAAGAGAGATAAGTTGAAAGTCTTAAATGCCACAGTGTTTATCGCAGAAAATCATTGAAATATATATCAGTCATATCAAGAGTACATCGTCTGTAATGATTAAAGTATTAATATTATCCGTCTGTGATCAAATATATAGCTGAGTCAAGTTGACATTATCATATTGCTTCAAACTGAATAATTTGTGTATTTGAGTGTTGAATGAACAAGATGATTTCTTTACATGGAAATGTATATATGGGTTACTAAATCTTGCAACTGCAAATGAAATTAGCTGACTGATTAAAAGATTTCTGACCGATTTCTTAGTACAGAACATAACTATTTTCAAGTAAAAAGTAAAATGAGCGATGTTTTTTGAAAATACATTTTCTAACAGGTGTCGCAGTTACATGTAAAAAACATGAAAACGGCTGCTTAAGTGTTGAAAGGCGAGGGAGGAAACGCTGCGCAACCCGTCCCCAACACGTGTCAATCGTTTTTGCATTTTGAATAGGAATTTACTCCTTAAACGACTAAACTGAAATATTGAAATTTTTTCCAGTTTTATGAGTTGATATTTATGGCGAGATCATGACAAAACTACTACCTTGGAAAGTATGATAATGACAGCAGAAGCAAGAACTCTTCATCCTATTAAAACTATTTTGATTGAAGTAAAATGATGGACATATTAGCTTTCATTTCAAATCACTTTACGTAAAATCGATCTCTGAAGGAAAATCTATATCAATGCCATTCATCATAAATCAACAAAACTAGTCATTTACATCTTACAAGTGCAGTTTGAAGGTATAATACAATTTCAAGGGAACAAATTATGAAAGCACCAGAAATCAAAGAAATAATGATGATATTTAATCAATGAAAATATTAACTAGAGAAACAAATGTCATAAAAGTAATTGTCACTTCTGCCCGTTATTTTGCGAAATAATTCTTTCTCATCGGTCAAGTGCATTTGATACAATTTATTCAACGCTCAATCTACTTAATTCCAATCCTTCTTGATGCACAAATATCCCGCAGAAAATACAACGCAACTAAGAATGCATCTATAGAGGATCAACAAGTAAAGCTGGCGATTTGAAATTAATGAACAGAAATAAGTACCTGTACAATCCTAAGAGATATGTGAGCACGTTGTTTGAGGAGATCGCAATTGCAATATGGAAAATTAAAAAAAAAATATGAAGAGCTACAAGTAACAGCAAAACAACAAAACCACGCAACTGCAACGATCCAACTTTTGACTTTATAGTACATGTAGAGGTAATAGAGAAAAAGTTGAAGGCAGATAAGTTGAAAGTCTTTAAATGCCACAGTGTTTATCGCTGAAGATCCTTGAAATGTACGATCAGTAAAATCAAAAGAACATCGTCTGTGATGATCAAGGTATTATCCTTCTGTGATCAAATAAATATCTTAGTCAAGTAGACATTGATAGATAATGTGTCTCTTCATGTTTCCATTTTAGATATTATCTTGTATCTTGTATCATTTTGTTTTAAAACCGGATAATCTGTGTATTTTGAGTGTTGAATGAAGATGATGAATTTCTTTACATGGAAATGTATTATATGAGTTACTGAATCTTGCAACGGCAAATGAAATTAGCGCACTGATTTAAAGTTTTCTGACTGATTTTTGAGTACAGAGCATAACTATTTTTCAAGAAATATGAGCGATGGTTTTAAAACACAGTTTCTAAAACATGTCGCAGTTACATGTAAAAAACCCGAAACTGATTGCTTAAGTGATGGTGCACTTAGAAAAGAAGAGGTGATATGGACATGGGAGAAGAGGAAAGAGATGAGAGGAAAGAATAGAGGTGAACTAAAGAAACAGAATACTTTTGTATGTACAAACTATTTGAACTAACCATCCTCTTAATGGGCCGTATTAGTGTGTCATAGTGGTCACTTGTTTGGCGCCAGTACAAGAAAACCCCAACTCCAATAGGTCCCCCAAGTTCTGTAAATTGAGTTCGGCGGAACTCACAATTCGGATACGTATCCGAATTTGGATACCTACGTACATTTTGTATCCGAATTGTGATACCCGTATCAGCATTAGGATATGGAGGGGTACTCGAATTCTGATACGCCTGTCGTGGCGCAGGAAACAAATCGAAAGCGCAAGCTGGCAAGTACATTAAGAACATCTTTCTTGCATTTATGATAAATCTATCTGTGGAAATGTCATTTCCATCTGTGCAATTCCAGCGGGACAGCTTCGAAACATGTCCTGATGGCTCCTTATCACAGAAGGCAAAATAATTTGGCCATAACTTTCTTAGAATTTAGATGACAATGTGATTGACTTTTATACATACCGGTATGGTGCGCGGCGAAGCTGAATATTAATTTCAGCTGATATCCCGTTACAGCTGGTTTTAATCCAAATTCGGTTACAGGTATCAGAATTGTGATATGGAGTATCCAAATTCAGATACGTATCCGAATTGTGAGTTCCGCCGAACTGAATTATACTTACAAAATATAAATGCATACAAGTCTCTGAAAATGCTTTCACATCACTTAAAAATCATTTCCATGTATATATCTATTTACTTATCTAACAATTTCTGAAAAAGTCAATTACAAGGTCAAATGTGACACTATGATTGGGATATAGACATGGAAATGCTTTTTAGTGATGTGAAAGCATTTTCAGAGATGATATTTTATAAGTATTATTTACAGAAGGGAGCTATTGGAGTTGAGGTTTTCTTGTACTGTGTCTTAAATTGGTTCATAACAGTTTGTTAATCATATACTTGTAGCACTGACTTAAGGTACCTTTTGCTCTAACGCGTCACATATCATGACAAATATATATATATTAAGTATGCTTTACCTCACGTTTTTCGTCTTTCCTTTTGTTTCATGTTGGGATTCCTCAACGTCTACTTCTTCTACTTTCAAACACGCAGGTAAGGCATTACATTAAATTTAAATATTAATGAATATGTTAATTCTCATTTTGGACGCTTATATTTCCGTTTGTTTTAAAATTTTAAATGCATCAAATACGTTAAAACCCAGGAACCGAGGGTGGTGTCTACTGGTTACCAATCGACAGTGTGCTTTTTAGCCTTTTCTGGTTCTATTCGTGGGTATTATTCAGTATATCTCTTGTAAACTGTACTTCATTACTATTTGGGAATTTGTACGAATCAACCAAAAAATAACTAACATGTTATAGTTTGGCACTTTGGTCGCGGTGATGGTAGGGGGAGGGGGCTGAATGGGATAATAGTTACAATTATTATACCTTTTAAATATTCATGAGCCAATGGTACCAATTCATTGGTCAATTGCAGCATCAAGAGGAAAAATAGATTTCACTCTCCTTATAAAGTTCCCCCTAGCCAGTTGGTATTTTCTCCCCCAAACCCTACATCATCCCCATGATCAAAGTCCATCCCATACACTAATAATAACTGGTGCTGAAGTTCAAATGGGAATTCAAATATACACAAACAATATCAGTGGTCCCATGGAGGTTTTGCAGTGCAGTATCTCACTGACTGGCTTTGGAATATAAAGAATAAAGAACCAGGATATATATGCAGGAATGATGGTTTTAAATTATGAAGATAATTATACTTTCATACAAGTTACAGGACTACAGATATCAAAAAGGTGAGCAACTATGTTTTTAGTAAAATATTTAAGCTTACTTTGAAGTGAGATGCCGAGCTGTGATGTAGGCCTATGTAAGCTTTAGGTCTTTTCTTACGATGTCGTAGCCCAAATAGAGATTTGTGATAAGGAAACACATTATAATGTACCTTTCAAGTGAAATTTTGATGTTTTATGATTTGAAGAAATTATTTCAAACACTACCGTAGCGTTCGAAACGTATCAAGCATTGGGCCTATTACCCCTCACCCTGCGGGTTCGGGGTAATAGGCCCATAGCCAGGACCTCGGGAAAACTGGATTGCACTACTTCACCTCTAACCATGTAGTATTTGTATATTATTACTTTTATACAATAATACTTTGTTACAATTAATGCAAATAGAATTTAGTACTCAATTATGCCTCCAATGATTCTACACTTTGTAAGATTTTGATAAGAAAATAATTCAGCTATTATCTTTTGTGCTCCTAAAAGACAAAAATCTTTTGTGCTGTATAATACCAATCAAAAATAATGGTGCATCATACAAATACACAACTTTGACTATAGTTCTTTTCTAATATTCATTCATTCATTCATTCAGACAGTTTTATTTTCCATATCAATATTTACAAACGTATTAAAAAATGTACATAAAAACAAACAAATCAATATGGGGGATGTGATTGAAAGGCCAGGAAGGCCTGATGTAATCACAACCCTGAAAAAAAATAATACAAAACAAATACAAAAACAAAGAAACTACAAAAGTCACTTATGCTCCAAACAAAGATTTGCTAATGATAATTTGATATGAGGTGACACTTCAGTTGTTTACGAAAGTGTTTTATTGACTTTGATTTTTTTATTTTGTGATCAATTGCATTCCAAAGAATAGGTCCAGACGTTTTTATTGATTGATCTGAGAAAACCTTTTTATTTCTCGTTGGAATAAAATCATTACAGTGTCTAGTTTGATATTCATGTAAATCTCTATTTTTTGAAAAGAAGCTATCGAATCTCTCTGGCAAGCGATTTGAAGAAAACTAATATATTAGCTTTAAAAGTTTTTATTATTTTTTTACATTTCAAAATCAGAATTTTATGAAAGCATTGCTTCATATTTACTCCAGGTTTTGTAAGTCTTATTAAGTATTTTATAACTCTTTGTTCATTCTATTATGCTCACCAATAAACCAAATTCCTCCAAATTTCAACCATGTTTACAAACATTACTATGAGAATCACAATGCAGCATCGCACAAACGACACTTCCATGAATATCTGATTAAATTAATGCTGTTGACATTTACGTTAAGCCTTAAATGCAGCTTGTCTCCATTCTCTATGATCAATAATAGATGCCTGCAAGCTTATCATTTATCAATATTCATTTTACTTAGATGTTTCAAATCAAGGCTTTATTATGTCAGGGATGTTGGTGATATGATAAGTTTTGTTGAGGACTGTAATTTACAGACAGGTAGAGGTTAGTTTGAGTCTACCGAGAGGGGTACTCGCCTATTATAGGTCAAACAAAAATTTATTGGAAAGTGTAAACAAAAATTCAGAGTGCAGGGCACATTATTTGTAAATACAACCCCTACCCTGGAATTTCGTTTTCATTGTCCAATATTTTTTATTTTGCCTATAGTGAGTAGTTTTACTGTTAGTAACGTGATATCGTGTTCAGAATATTATTTTCTTTCAACTCAGGTGTTAATATCATTTTCATTAAATGTTTTAATAGAACGTCATTCAACAAATTATATTGGGGCTCTCCACACGGAAGCGTCAAATGTAGATGCATCTAGATAAATGTAGATTTCCGAATTGCAGATTGTGTTCACACGGTCGCGCGTCAATCTGACTTTACTCCAGGTACGCGTATTGACAAGCTTGGGTGTGCGTGTGTGTAGAAATAGCACAACTTCGCGTATGTATACGCGCATTCACTTACGCGCATGCGATCGTTTGCTGAAGTCTAGTTTGATCTACATGCATCTAGATGTGCGAAGTACAGATTGATTTGTCCGTGTGGAGAGCCCCAACATGAAATAATTAAAAGTAATTTTAAGATGTTGTTAGGTTGTTTGAACTCGTCTACAAAAAATCGTCTGCGATTTTCTTTTTTACATTTTTAAACAAAAGTTATTACATTCAATCTTTTGCTATTTGACATACCCTTTTATTTGACATACCCTTTTGATTTTGTATTATATGTCTAAATTATGACAAACAAACTAATAAATAAATAAGAAAAATACCAACCAAACAAAACCTTATAGTTATATGACTTACATCTAGACCAGATCTCTTTACACAATCTTATATTATCTCATTTTAACATAAATTTATATCAAACACAGCAAGGTTAGAATGAAATGTTAGGACATTTATATCCCGTGATAAAATAATAAAGCACTAAGAACCAAAGTAATAAAAATGAAAATATCATGAAACTGAGAGCAGTGAAATATGTTATAGAAAATATCACCATTTTCTTCCATTATTTAACGAACAATTTTGCTCATCGGTCTACCGCATTACAATTTATTCGAACTTGTCAACGCTCAATCTACTGTCATTTTTTATCCTTGTTGATGTACAAATAGCCCACGGAAAATACACTATAACTGAAAATGCATCTATAGAGGATCAACAACAAGTAAAGCTGGCGATTTGAAATTAATGAACAGAAATAGGTACCACTACTATCCTAAGGGATATGTGAGCACGTGATTGAGGAGATCTCATTTGTATAGTGGATGGTGTCAAAAAAAATTACGAAAAATCGAAAAATGAAGAGCTACAAATAAAACCAAGTAACTTTACTATCAAAATTCTATTACATATAGTTTGGTGAGACCTACATTAATATTGGTGTCTGGTTATTACTGGTATCCTATATTTTTAATTTTAATAGAAATCAAAATGTTGATATAACGGAACTAAAAGCATGGAATTTATTTCCAGAAAAAATCTCCGAAACTCTGCATTTGTTGTGTTATAACAAAATTATTGGCTTGCTGTAAAAAACGCATTTTTAAATACACGGTTGCTCATAATAGTTGGAATAAAAATATTTTTACCACTTTTTTATGTTAAGGTCAATTTATGAGGGAAAATGTCTGGAAACGTATGTTGCCTTTGGTCAGATTTGATAGGTAATCTTGATGAGTGTGAAATGGAACTCCGAATGTGATCAATTTTCTCATGTACTGGTAAGGGGGCAATAACACAAATGGGTCAAAAAATGATTTTTAGATCAAATTTGATTTGACCCCGCCTTGTTCAAGGTCACTTCTCTACTGAAGTTGAATGGTCGTATGGAATGTTTATATGTAATAGAGTGATAAGCAGGTGATTGAATGTCTTTGTCACGCTTGACTGCGCCAAGAGAATGCTTGAAAGCAAAACATCAATACGGCGTCAATAGACAAACAAATAGGTAGGTACTCACCAAACAGTACTCGTTCTGTATGTTAAATAAAACGCATTATTATATGCCAAGCAAGTACAATGATGCCGGTAAAACTTTGAAATTTTGAACTTGCAGTTGATGTAAAAGTTGAAAGAGAAAATGGAAAGGGGAGCAGAAAAAAGAAACTCGTTATCATTTAAGATTGATTTTATTCCGGTGTAAAAGTAATCAAGGTCCCCTGGAATCAAAGTCCGCCTTCCATAGACCATAACGGAATAAAGCGTGAAACTAATGTTGCGTGAGAGTTGTTAGCCTTAACTTTACTGTACAACCCTGGCAGTAAGAACTACTACTGTTCCTATTACACAAGTAATGTAATAATAACTTATGATAAGCATGCCTATTTATGCTTTTTATATAAATATGCCACGCAGGGTTGTAAATCTTTTCTTAAATGTCATAATGTTTAAGATTGGGAATCCTTAAGATCTCCGTAATGTCTAGATACATCGACTGTAATGAGATATTGCATTATCCGTGATCAAATAACATGGTGAGTCAAGTTGACTTTGACGGATCATATATCTCTTGTTTTCCATCGTAGATACTATTATTTGTGCTCATATAATGTAGTTTTGAAACTAAATGATCTATACATTTGGGGTATTGCATGAATTGCGTTACGTTGAAATGTTACTGAATCTTGCAAAAGGTAAGTGAAATTAGTGAAATTCTGTAACTGATTTCAAAAACCAATGAAGAAGAAATTTGGAGGAGGAGGAGGAGGAGGAGATACTATAAAAGTTATTGTACATACACCATAATATGTTCAAAATAGTGATCTATAATTTAAGGTTTTAGTTCTGTAGAAGGAGAAGGATATTTGTACAAGATAATCAAAAAATAATGAAAATGTTCTTACTCTGAAGTGTTAAGAATTTAGAAATCTGTAAAGTGTTATGAATTAAGAACACACGTTTGGCTCAGATACAAAATGCGTTTTTGCAGGTTGATTTACTTGTAGCTGAAAATGCCAACATATCTTTGTAAAGCTATATATTAAGACATTGAACTGTAACAAACAATACATTTTCTTCATTGATATCAAATTATCTGTTGACTCAAATTGGCATTGAAGGATCACATTTCTTTTTACTCTCTTCGAATACATCATGTACTGTTTTTAAACAAAATGATTTATGTATTTTAGGTGACTATATTATAGATGTTGAAACCCAAGAGTGAACAGCACAGTTTGCTCGATATTTACGCAACTCAAACAGATATCGTGTCATAGATTTAAACTTGAATATGGCAAATCTAAATACGCTCTCAGTTGATTACGTCACAAATGAATTATGCAGACCGCACTAGATGATGTCTTATCAAAACGCCTACTCTTTCACTAGTTAGAAACAATGGTTTCCTTTAAACGCTTCTGACATTTTATTTTTAATTATCTATTTATACTCGTTTTCTGTGTTATTTGTTATTGCTAAACTTGATTTATGTGATAGCAATTAAAATCCATAGTTTTGCCCATGTTACTATACATTACTACACTGTTATACTGTTGGGCAATTATTTAGCGTTGGTTAAACTATGAACAACCCAATTGTTAGGTAAATAATATTAACCAACTGTTGGTGGAATTTTACAAAATATTTGGGTAATTAGCAACAACTTTTACCCAACAGTTAGGTAATTAGCCAACATTTTACGCAACGTTGGTAATTATTTACCCAGAAGTAGGGTTGTTCATAGTTGAACCAACGTTGGGTAAATTATTTGCCAAACGTTCTAACAGTGTAGTATATATAGTATTTGTCTCCGGAATGAAAACAAATTACAAAAGTCGCAGCTTAACTGATCATTGATTCTATAACATTCTATTCTATATTTGTGGTAAATTCGATAAATCTTTAATTGGAGCGATTTGTTTGCTATAATTTGATTCATCTAAAAGACTCAAACGTTGATTAGATATTTCGATTCCCTTAATGTCAGTTTCTGAAATGATGAGCCAAAAAAGTAGAAGTTTCCTGTAGCAGGTCTGAAAATTGCAATGCGGAATGCAGTTTTTTTAGCAATGGGTGTTTTTGCTACATGACGCTCATATTCCCCCTATCACCACCGAAATACCTGATATCGGCCTGAAATACCCAACATCTCAGTTCTATTCAAATTCAATCAGTTATAAAACGAAGTGACAAAATCGCTATTAATTGTTTTCACTGTGAATCCTTTGCTTTCTCTTACGATCATGCATAACGGACACACACTATTTCCCAATTCGTAAGTTATTATATGTTATTGTAGTCTAGTTAAGAAGTCAAAGGGATCTGAATTGATGTTCGTTTGTTTCCACGGAGTAGTCCGATGATACCAGTAACCCTTTTTCGGGAATGTTTCTTTCCCCACCATAGGGATTTGTCATTTTTATTAATATTTCTATTTGTATAAAAATATAAGAGATTAAACTGCGCGTGATTTAAGACCGTTAAAAAGGAAAGTGTACGGGTCACGGGAAACGGACTTGTTTTTTTGTTTGTTTTTTTTTGCCCAAGATTTGATTCATACTCTCATACATTCGGTACCGAATGTATATTTGTGACGTCAAAATATATTCGGCATCGAATAAAAAGTATGAACCGAAGAAAGATATATTTATATCAATACGTGCTGAATAGTGCTGTCAATCGGGCTATTTAATTCTTTTCAACTCGGCATGGTCATCCAGTTTCATTCGGTGTCGAATGATTTTGACGTCACAAGCATACATTCGGTACCGAATGTATGACAGTATGAATC
>JXSR01S015525.1:1460-15469 GCA_000969725.1 Ophiothrix spiculata
CATTTTTTTTTTATTTCAATTAATTTGTTGTAAGTCAAGCCCAATTTAAGCATTTTATTTATGTGGAAGCTACTGACGCTATTCAGTTAAGTGAACGTTTTACTAAATTGAGTTTATAAGATGCAATTTATCGGCAATATTATGTGTTTGTTACTCTAATAAAAAGAGTTCTTTTAAACCGTGTCAATTAAGTACAACATACGTGAATAAATGCTTGTTGCACCTACTTAATAAAATCAAGGCAACTGTGTTGCACAGATTTTTTTAAGTAAATACAACAAATTATTTTTTAGAGTGTAGTTTAAAAGATCAATTGAATGTGGTGTATACATTAATGAATAACAATCTTAATTAGTTAAAAATGCATAATGCAAGGATTAACTCATAAAAACATTATGAAACACAGGAAAATCTACCCTGCCAACTGAGTAGACTTTATATCAAAGCGTGAACTTTAAAACACACATTTGACAAAGCCGTGTCTTTTCTGTTGTTTATATAAATAATATTAATGTTTGCCTTGTTAAAATGCTCAATAGATTAATTATACGAATGGTAATATTATACGGATAAATGTAGGCCTAGATATTAAAACCTGATAATTCGAAGATCTCACTGTCGATTTTCGCAGGCTAAACAGCACGAGTTCATTACATTGTCATACAGAATCAACACAGCATATTTAAACAATATTATTGGTAATTCAATAATGTAATAATACAAGTTTGTTCAAAATCAGTCAAAATTTTGACAAAATCTATTTCCCCAAACATTAAGAAACTATGAGTATTCGGCGATTTTGTTCTTCGAAGTAATATGTTGACGCCTATTTGGACATGTACATGCAAAAGAAATCATTTGTAATAAGTTTATGCATAATCTAAAAACTCTATTGTGACAAAATTGTGATATTCTGGCATGACAGTTGTCGAAAAACTTGCTGCAAACATGATATTCTTCGACCGTAAAAAAGTACTGTGTCCTTAATACAATTATTTGTCTAATAATATCATTCGTGTAGCACATAAAAGCGATCATCTCAGTATTTGAAAGCTACGGGCCAACAACGGGAGAAATGTTATTAATTTACACGGTTTCAAAGGATAAAATCTTTGCTGTTACAAGCCTCTAGGTATAGAAGCATTTGGAACACTTCAATATTGAATTTGAAATATCGCAATTTCAGGGCACAAAGGATCTGTTTAAGAAGGTAAAGTAATATAAAATGGATACTGCGGGTGAATAATTCACAACACATGTTGTGTTTCAATTACCGCAACGCTTAAAGGATTTGAAACATCCACGGTATAACTTAATGACAAGAGTTTTATGCAACAGACAGTCATGTTATATCCTTTTTGACAAGATATTTTTCTCTTAAGATTCCTTTGAGTAGAGGATCAAATATGTTGAAATCCATTGCAAGATGTCATCGCCGGAAGTATAACAGAAGAAGAGAGAGCATCTGCATTCTAGTATCAGGAGTAATAGCAGTGCATGTCAGCTTTGAAAGAGCCGACGTCTTATGCGGGTTGAATGGGTTGTTGGCAATCTTTAATTAAATAGAAACTGAACTTGTAAGTAAGAGACTTACTAAAATTGAAACATTAAACTAGGGTTGAGAGCTACAAATGATTAATCAGTATAAGAAGGTCCTAAGAAACTATTTCTTTTCTGGTAAAATAAGTGGATAAATTATGTACTAAATTTCGAGTGTACAATATAATTTTACTTAAACAAGGGTTAAGTAAGTCTGCACAATTAAATTATTATTTCTTGCTATACTTTATATTGAGTGGTCAACTTGCTTTGTAATCGCTAAAACATCAAATGCATAAAAGTAAACTATGCAAAGGCTTTTCAAATGTCGATTAAGTACAATTATCACGCTATTCTTGTAACACTGGCGAGCTGTTTCTGTATGTTTAGAGTTTTACAACAAGTGTAGACTTACCAATAATACCGCAAAACCTACAAAAGTCCTGTACATTTAAGCAAGATAATGTAGATATTTTTATATTAAAAGACATTTTGGCTATGGAGTCAATTTGCGACGATTTTTGAACAACCTGAAAATAGTTCAAAATAAAACGACAAATCCTCAATCAACAATTTCCATCATTTAATGTTTTTCAATCGTCTTTTCATTTTTTTTGTTTTGTTTTTCGTTTTCATGCAGTAGAAAAAAACCGAGGTAGGCCCCCTTTCTTGGGTAGACTTGGATTAACAAATCGAGGGTTTAGAGCCACAAGGCCTTATCTGCTTGGGTAACAAAAAAGCCACAAAGCCGTATTTGCACCTTTGTTGCATGTGCAGATACTGTCTTTAGGCTCTTTTGCAGATACGGCCTTGAGGCTATTAATCCTCGAAATAAAGTACACTAATTTAATAACAGCAAATTAACTAGATACAAAATGCTTTTTTACCTTTATTGAAAAGAGTCCAACAATAGTGTGTCGACCATATAAATATTACTACACAATATTGATTGCTCAACCCTCTTTACGTCAAGGCCTCTTATACTTTGTGTCAATGATTTATCACAAGATGAGGACCAAGAGTGTTGCCAATTCCCACCCGTAATCAGGTTAACGATGGAAATATCTGATGACCAATAAAGCATGGAGTGAGTGGTGTCGAGATACGCTGTTTTGTCAAATTGAAATAGATGTTAGGATCCCGAAGTAAAATCGCCTTAGTCGAAAAAGTATAAATTGTCCGCATTTGTAGTTTTCGCGCTTCGTCATTTTTTTCTGAATCCAGAACTACTCAACGAAGGTGGTTATAAATATAATGATTAATACAGTGATTACAGGTTATAGCAATAGTGTTATTACATAACCTTGATTAGTAACGTCTAAATCTACTTGATACCGATATAAATGTTCATTTCAGTATAGTGTACGACTTTTTGCTCAGAGTTGTTTCGTTTTGAAAAAGAATAATGACAATATTTGTAACGCTCTTTATACAGCATGTTGTATAAATTGTTTACAGGAAATTCGAACCAGAAGATGTTGAAATGCTTTAATGAATAATTCAACCAAGAACGTTTTGATTGAATTACCAGAGGACCGCATGACTTATAAATAATCTAATGGTTCTACTTCTGATTTACAGTTTAGGAAGTTTTTTATTGTTTTTTAAATATTTGCTTTCTCTTTAAAAAAAAAATCATTCATGATTTACATTTGAAATCATTAACTTTATCTAACTTCTAATGATTTACTTTCATCTACTCATAAGCTTATTATTAACACTTCAGCAACATTAGAGTTATGTTTTTTTCCTTCCCAATCAATTAATGTTAATTCAAACCATATTTACGATTTCGTATTTTACAATTGTTTTGTTACGTCCTATTTTAAGGTAATAATCATTTTGTTAGATATTCTGTCCCTATTAGAGAAAAACTCCAGTGTATTGATGGTAAAATACCGAAGTCCCAGCTGCTTGTATTATACCGCTACTTTTTAAATGACAACGTTAAATTCCAGAATTTTTTCCAATTTAACAAAAAAAAAGTCACCTGTCCCCATGTATTGCTGTTTTTGTATTGTTTAATTCAAATGTGGCAGGCATGATAATATATTCTACTATTACTATTTGGTTGATGTAACCTATCATCCAGCATATTTGTATACAATTAAGTATTGCTTATGGATTCAAAGAAAAAAATGAACGTTTGTTTACTTGAAATTATCGCTTATTATTTTAGCAAGTTTAACTGTCAGACAACTTAAATCCACAACTTGTTTATTTTTTATTTGTTTTCCATATCTCATAGCCAAATATTCGAGAAACCTATACATTGTAAAGATGCAACAACAATATCTGTACATCTGTAATCACAATATTTTGTTGCTTTTTTAGTTTGCTAGGACATATCGTTCGATTACCGGTTTGTATCAAATTTCTTAATGAAAAAATATAAATGAAGTGATAATATAATTTTAAAAATAATAAATGGGTCCCGATTTTTTTTTCAAATATAGGAGCACGTCGTGTTACCGAGTAGTCTAAGCGCTCGTCTCATAAATGCCAGTTTGAGCCCCACTAGGGTAAATGTGTTTTAGTCTTTGGGCAACATATTTTATCATTGTAGCTTGCTGGAAGTTGGATATGTTCTTGGTGTTACAATATCTGCGTTGATTAAGCTCCAGTCTAATTATTGAATTGTGCTTGTTTGGGTACATGTAATAATGTATATATTCTTGTAATCTAAGGATCACCATAAGAGTTAATATAAGATAAAGCGTAATCATTGTTAGTAAAATTACTATCATTATTGTTATATAAATCATTTAAAACAAACAATTGACCATTTGAGACATCTAAATGTATATTTACTTATTCGTTACAAACTAAGCATTTTTTATTTTGTTGTCTGGCTAAAACATGGAACAGACACTCCTGACTGTCAGCTTCAAATTCCGTCCACGTTTGATCATTTTGTAAAGTGCTTTAATTGAATACCCTCAAACCATCAATGGCTCATTTTAACGCATGTTAGACTGATATAAACGTGACAAACCAAACGAAATTACCATGAAACCTCTTTCTCTTGACGAATGTAGCAAACTTCATGCAGTTAAGCCAAATCCAGTATGGAGTACCCGGGGAAAATGTTCAAGCAATTTGGTTTCTCCCCTTTGCCACATTAATTTTGCACTTGGTGTCAGATATAACACAAAATATTTTCGACTTTCACTGGAATATAAATAGGACAGTTTTCAAATTATTGGGTCTGCTATTACTATTAAAACCAAGTGATTACAACCAAGAAAGTTTAAACTAGGCCTTTTACAAGGAAATTGCAATGACTGAATGCTAAAAGCTTTCTCTGTGGATGAGGCATTAATTCAAATATATTTGATAAAGTTGCAACACATGCGCCAGTTGTTATTAAAAACGATTAACCTAAGGGGCGCAGACGCTTTGTAAGAAAAGTATTATACCATTCAGTGTGAAATGTTAGACATGTAGAACGGAAAATACTATGAAGAGAATCATTTAACAGATAGAAATTCAATGTTTATTATAATAGATATCTGTCAATAAATAGTATTTTAATTTACATGGTACTATTATTTAAGAAACTGAAAATTCATTGTACAGGTACCATCACACAATAAATAAGCTCCCCATTGAATTACTCTTATGTACAAAATGGCTTCTTGAAAACACTGAAAACTCAAGAATAAAACAACTGGTTGCTTCAAGAATGCCTTTATTGGATTAATTATGGTATCTTTAATAAAGAACAATGGTAACAAAAGTACATTATGACCGCAAACTGTTCGAGAACCGGGACTTTAAAGGCATTGAAGCCCATACTACTGACAATCGAATACGTATGTATAACGATTTCTCGGTATCTTCGAAATGGTTAGGAAAAGTTCAGAGGGTGTTCAAGTACTTCCCACCATTCAATTCAAACTGCTATTTCCACAGCTTATAAACAACACACTGAGTTAACCAACTGCCATAAACTTATATGATAAAACTACTGATATAAAAATTACTCTAGAAAATGTATTATATTGTCCAAGTGTAAATGAATACAGTTTAAAATACAGTAAATTCACATTGTTTACCACATAGATTAATGCAGTAGTGGAGTGACCTTGGTGAACAATCCATTGGGTTAACTGCAATGTTGCTGTGTGTTGCGGGAAGGGCTTTAATCACCCTTTGGGAAAAGTTTTGTTCTAAGAGAAAAGTTATTCTTATTCAAAAATGCAAAGAGTGTTAAAACATCATCAAAAATTATATTCAAGGATATCATTTGGCAACACAAAAAGGCTCAACACGAGATCTTTATCTTCTGTTGCAAGTCGCAACCAATTTATTGACTAACGTAGAATAGAATCGACAATTTATTGACAAAAGAGACATCAGCTAGATGTTGAAACATTCACAAAAGTGCAAAATAATCTTAGATCAAATATGCTAATATGACTCCTTGTTTTTGTAGCGATTCGACCTTAATAATATTGAGAAGAAAAGGTAATAAAACCACAAGCCTTCTTTAGCTTTTACCAAGGTCCATATGCGCAGAGTTACCCCAACTAAGCTTAATTTTGATTTATCGAGATTGTTTTTAATATGCACCATTTTTATGTGTAGAATTTTATGTTGCGTGAATGCCCTAATCTTTTCTCGTATTTTTTATCTTTCGTTCCAAGGACCACACATGGGTACCTTGGTACTTTTTATCTTTTCGTAATTTAAAGGGACTAGCTTAGATTCCACTTAAATAAAGCTTAAAAGTGTTGTAAAATTCAAAAAAGTACAAATATTTACACAGAAATGGCTCAACTTGACAGAGAATTAATTTGCAAAGTATCATTTAGTAATGGTGGTGTGACTATCCTGTGTTCTCCTTTTATGTTTATACTAAATGAACCAATTTCGCCCAAAGACTTTATAACCTACACTTTCCTTTCAACAATTAAAGGTGTTAATTACTTTAATGGCTCATAAAGATCTTGAACGCCTCCAGAAATTGCAAAATAAATGTACCAGGCTCATATATTTGGTTCCAAAGTCCACCAACACCTCACCACTGCTAAGAGATTTACACTGGTTACGTATAGAACAGCGTGTCAAATTCAAAAACCTCCTGTATGTGTACAAGGCACCAATACATCGCTGATTGTCTTGTGGTAAAGAGAGCCCTGCCTGGCTCCATTACCACCCGTTCGTGTCACGGCCTGGATCTCATTATCCCGAGGACATCTAAGTCTTCTGGTGACAAAGCCTTCTCAGTTGCTGCTCCAACTTATTGGAACATGATTCCCCTCTACATCCGCCGATCTACCAGTGTTAAGATTTTCAAATCCCAGGTCAAATCGTATCTTTTTGTGTAATCTTTCATTCCAGTGTTATATTGTTGCTTGTGTTTTTATTGTACTTGGTTTAGTTTTTCCTTTTTTGTAGCGCTTCGTATCCTCTGGCAGAGGCGCTTTATAAATGCCGGGTTTATTATTAATTACCAGACACAGTGACATCAATTACTGGTCCCCAGACAAAGTTACAAAGCGCTTTATTTTACTTTAATTAGGTTTTGGAAGACTTCTTTTAAAATTTTAGAAGATACCATCTTCTAAAATTCAGAAGCCGCGTTACAAAAGTCTATGAAACATCAAACGGGTTTTGAGAAAATTCAAGTTTCGTAACTTGTTGGAATCAAAATTGTAAAGTACATGTTTAATTGTTAACAGTGAACTTACTGAACTTTGATATGCATTGAAACCTCAAGAGTAATGGACGAGAGAGATTCAGAGATTAAGTTGCTTTATAATAGTATCATTTTAAATTTGGTGTCACTTTACTGTTAAAAATAACTGCACTCCACTGAGAGTCGGGTTTAATTTCACTAAATCAATCTCAGGTGCAAAATGTTACACCTCTACGGGGATTCAATACAGAGATGCGAATCTACGTTAATGACCTTGCGGCTTAATGCTCAGCTTAATATGCACACTTTGACTCTAAATTGCTTAAAGGAGTATGATTTTTCAAAATTCGGCTTTTGGTTGAAAGATCACCACTCAACAGGTTTAAACTTTAAATATGATTTAAATCGGCCTAACCGTTTTGATTTTATAAGTCATTATATATGTCCTATACTTTGCTGTATACATTATTTATGGTTACCATAGTTAGACACACATTTTTACCCTTATCACAAAAAATGAAATATACTTCAGCCGTGAAATTTCAATATGGGAAAAATATGAACAATGTTTTGGTGCCAAAATCACTCAAAGTAAAAAAAAAAGTTGAAGCAGGTCTATTTTTACTTCAATAAAATCAGCACGGTATGTTGAGAATCATTAGATGTTAAATTACATCTCATGGCGGTTCAGATACACCGAAGTTACCTACACATGGTCCTCTTTTATAAACAACACAATTGGTGTGTCTATGCCGTCCATTACCATGTTAACATACATACAGACAAAGTCACCTACGTCCAGTCAACTTTTGTATATAGCTATTAAACCTAGTGTACCTGTGCCACCCGTTACCAAATAACATACATCAAGACAAAGCCACCCACACGTACCTGGTCCTCTTTTTGTATACAATACAGTTGCTGTGATTTTACCACCCGTTACCAGTTAACATACACGTCGATAAAGTCACCCACACTTACCCAGTCATATATTGTAGCCAGAATAATTACATTTTCAATTCGCTCAAATATTTTCAGCTGTTGTTTCAATGACATTGAGCTGCGAACCCATCTTCATTTCCAAATTAGATTTGGAAAATGGGTATATTACTAATAGACAGGTCAAATCTCCAAGTGTTGCATGAGAGTTTTGACGTTTAAAAACAGAAGAGAAGATATTCTGTTCTTCTAAATCTGTTAGTTCCATTTTTGTCTTATTGAGGATTGAAGGTATCTACTGTTTAACTATTGCTTCACAAAATATTAAATTAAACATAAGAGAGCAAGAATCTGGATGTCTGAATTCTTAAAGGAAAATTGAAAAAAGGCTAATTGATGAAATTTACCAATTAAAATTTAAACGGGCGATTCCAAAGTATCGCGATTCCAAAGTATCGTTTATGACCGACAATTGAAAAAAATCACTTTTAAATAGCTACAGAACCTAGCATAAACACTATATCCACAAGTTTGTTGTTGATAATGGTGCTCACTGGTGGGGCTAAGACATGTTGGTGTTTAAAAACTAAATTAAATTCCAAAATCCTGAATAAAGTTCATGTAACATTAGGTAACGTTTGTGACATCGCACGGAAACATTTTTTGCTCCAAATGACTTCAACATAAAAATTCTCTGTCGTGTTAGCGATGATACATCTGTGTCATTAAGACATATGAACGTTTTAGGTTTAGTCGTTTTTAGTTATTATTAAAGGTAGCATCACGCAACTGTTAAAAAAGTAACTGCACTCTACTAAGAGTCGAATCATATATCACCTAATCATTCTCAGGTGTAATATGTTACACTTCTACAAGGAGTAAATGCAGTGAGGCGCATCTACGGTAACGACACTTAAGAATAATGTTGTTGATTAATACTCTTCTAAGAATCTACACTTTGACTCTCAAGTGTTTTACTAATGTAGTGAATTTAACCACTCTCGGAAGAGAACCCAGAGAGGCGCATCTACATTAATGGCACTTAGTAATATTGTTGTGGATTAATACCTAGCTAAGAATTTACGCTATGACACTTAATTGTTTTATAAAATTTCAATGATTAGAATCAAAATGCTTTAAACCCAAACCTCGTTGGTGACCTAAAAATATCTTTTTAAAAATCACTTTATTGATTCGCTCAACCTTCTAACAACAAGGCCTCTTTCTTCTTCGTGACCGTGATTTATATGTAATTTGTTTTCCTAGTCAAATAAGAAATTCAGTTGTCTTGCCTTTAAATGCAGAAAATAACTTCATGTGTCATAAAATAGACATATTTATGGAGTACATTTTAGTACCATAGTACCATTCCCAAAACAAGAATGTTGTAAGAATAAGACGTTAACAAAAGTGCATTTATTTACCAATATTTTTATGTTAAATCCTCCAATCCTAAGTTTCTCTGTAAATTCTTACTTAAATAAATACTTGTTTCATTAAAATATATGTATTATTTGTGAGTGGTAATTAATAAGGAATCTGATGGGTAAATAATGGAACAGTATGTGTGTTATAAGCAAAATATATGAGTAATGAATTTGCTCACCGAGTTTTGTATTTATGTGGAACCTCAAGAATAGAGACCTAATTTTAACAATCTAATAAGCCGAATGTTGCATGTTATTTTATTTTTCAAAGGAAATGCACACCTGAAGATGCTGGCCAATTGCATGACTAATTCATTTCAGAATGTTTTGATTAAATCATCGGAGGACTACAACTGTATTAACGAAGTCGACCACATGTTATGCCAAGAATTGAATTTAATGTTTACCGTGTGCTGTAAAGGGTTTTAAAGGAAAGAATGTCAGATTTACAGATTAGGTTGTTCTTTGTAGCTGCTTTGCATACTGCTTTTCTGAAATATCAGGTTGAAAATTAAAGGCAAATTAATTCATTTGTTCGCATGGTAACTTAAATGATCTATATACTTCATTCTATTTGAATTTAGATCTCAGATGTGAATTTGGAAGATGCTGATTGATGTGGATCCAAGTTCCGTGTAGTAGATATCTTAGGTAAATAAAACTTTTTTTTTATTCCAAACGATCATAAGTTAAGTAATCTATATAAAAAAGGCGATTAAAACATCTCTCTTTCTCTCTCTGAAAATATAACTGTTCATAAGTCAAGCTGAAACTGTCTGTCTGCTTAAATTACAGAAACCAAAGAACAAAATGCTTTAACGTTCATTGAAATGTCCTAAGCAAATACTAAAAACAAACTGATAACATTTCAAATGTATATAACAATAATAAATATTTTATAGATCATTCCTAGACTATTGTCCGAGACAAATTGAAAGATGAATTTTTAATGCGACTTCTGGCCGTTTAGTGATTTCTTTTTGTTTTTGAACAAAGACGAAAGTATAATCATGACTTTTGATATCTGGAGACATAGGAAGTCTGAGTGTGTTTTTAAATCTTGAACAGATTGGGAATACTTCTCATTATTTAGTTAAGCTTATAACTTTATCCTCTTGAATTTGTCTCTCTTACATACTTGATGCATGAAAATAAACAAGTGACGAGCCGAGTTAGTAATACGTTAGTGAATATTAAATGGTGCTCAGTTGTAAAAAAGTACCCAACACAATCTCTCCGTCATTCTCTAAGAGTTGGATTGCCTACTCTCGTGAAATCTCCTTTTCATCGGTATTTTGATTGGCCTTATGCACTGTTACACTTGTATTTTGAGTTGTTGTTTGAATATAAAGCATACGTCAAGATTTCGACCTTAGGGACAGTATATTCCAATATCGACTGTAGATTGTATCATGTAGTAACTGAGAGGGTCAAGTATTTTGCTTTCCTTAAGGTAATGCATAAATACAGATTGTTTTTCCCTTGAAACTATGAATAATTCTTGATCTGCAAATGGGGCAAGAAAGATATACAAGTTTTACATGTAGTAGCTTAAAAGTATTAAATACTTACACCACACGACATGTTTGACATATAAACTTGAGTCTTGTAAAACATTACACCATGACTTAACTAAGGCTTAGTCTCACTAAACTCCCGATACTTCCGTGAGTAGTCACGATGACAACTTCTAAAATTCAGAAACTGAGTGAAAAAAAAAGGCTTGTTACACATCAAATGGGTTTTGAGAAAATTCGAATTTCGAAACTTGGGGGTGGGGGGGGGGGGATCAACATATGCATAAAAACTTCTGTGGCATTTTGTTGTTAGATGGGTGTTACAGAGATGTAGTCGTTCTTAGTTAATATCACTTTAAATCAGTATCAATCTTCTCTTAAAAATAACTGTACCCCTTTGAGAGTCGGATTTAATATCACTTAATCAATCTCAGGTGTAATATGTTACACTGTACGAGGATTAAATACAAAGAGGCACATCTACGTTAATGACACTTGAGAGTAATGTTGTGGATTAATACTCGGCTAAGAATCTACACTTTGACGCTTAATTGTTTAACAAATGTAGTGCATTAAATCAAATTCAAAGGGGTTTTCAGCACATACACTCCATTATCATAAGTATTGCAACATAGCGTAAATCCTGGTGTTTGCAAATATCTCATTTATTTGATTTCTCATTTATCTGAGCAATGTTACCAATGTGTGTTACGCAATGCATTAAAACAGTCCCCTTAGCTTATCTTGGCCAATAGGTATTTTTTTTTTCATAATGGCGACGTTATAGGAGATAATGAATGAAGACCTCAGGCATATTGTAGCCGTGAGAAACGAAGGAATTTCGTTTCGTTGTATGGCGGTGCGTTTTGTTTTTTGCTGTCAAATGATTTCTTGAATTAGTAGACGTCAAAGGGACTCCGATTATGCCAATACCTTGCGTAAAAGTAGTCGTCCGTGTAAGACAAGACATAGGGAAAATCATCAGTCATTTTACACTAACAGGCTTTTGCCACATAGCCCTTTGGCCATTTCGTTCGCCCAGTAGCGACAGGATAATGTAAGTAACCTGCGTATAATCATTCTTGGGGGACTATTCAAAGATATAGGCTCATAATGTGTAGAGTTACACTCTTAGATCAATTTTGATCCTTTTTAGGTATCAAATATGAGCTTATCCTTTAAGGATCAAAATGATCCCAAAAAAAGGATCACAATTTTTGATCCGTAAAAAGGATCAAATATTTCTTATAAAAAGATCTGCATAAAAACATCACGCTGAAGTTACCCTAGCAGGGTTTGAACCCACGCCGCACTTATACCTGCTGGTAATTACGAATCCGACGCTCTAACCACTCGACCACGTAACTGTGTGATGAAATCAACGTATTTATACATGATGTTTGTTACACCATTGTATACATTCCCCGCTATGTAGTGGATATGGGGTACGGTGCACTCAAATATGAAACAAAAGATGATGTTGGAGCCAAACGCGGTATCAAAATGTGAGGTCATCCTTTCCGTATCAAAGTAATCCAAAAATACGGATCAAAACTTTGATATTGTAATCAAAAAGGATCAAAATAAAATGATCCTAAAAAGGATCAAAAATGATCCTGGTGAATTTGATCCATTTGTATATATTGATCCGCAAAAGGATCAAAAATGATCCTTAAAGGATCAAAAGTGATCCTTAAAGGATCAAAATAAAATGATCCCGAAAACTACTCGTATATTTGATCCCGGCCTTCTAAGAGTGTACGAAAATGAAAGAATTTACCTCGCTTGTACCAAGGACTATTTAAATCAACCATCAGTTTATTATCCTACTTATCAGTTTATTATCCTAAAAATACTTTCAATGGACATGAACAGATAAAATAACATTAAAAGTAAGGTTTCTGTACTCAACATTATGCTACTCCCTATATAACCTTTTAGCTTCTATTGTGGTACACAGTATACCACTTGGGTTGTGTATCTTTAAAACAAGAGCTAACTAGCATTTTTAAGCCTCATTTTTTGTTTCAGTGACTCAACATTAGTCAAGATTGACTACTTTCATTAAAGATACTTTTTGGCTGTAGACCATGTAATTAAAGAATAAGTGTTTTGAGTGTTTAATACGAAGGCTACGGCCATTGTAACCTCTCTTTGATGATTAAAAATGGTGCATATCTCATGGTTTGAATTTAATTTGTATGTATTGAATCGAATAAATTGCGACAACTAACGGACACATCGATAACATCCAATCTATTGTCATTATTAGCAAACCAATGTTAAAATATTTGAGGAACATGTCAACAGATTGTAAATTACCATTTATCTTTCTTGACGTCACACTTGACAGCACACAGGTGTTTGATGACATGTTCTTCGAAAAGGGCATTAGCAGTCTCAATCTAAACCCACATGCGCATTACGCAAATCCGAAGTAAAACACGTGTAATATCATTAATCATTGAGTCTTGAATAACAAACATTTCAAGAGACGGGAGTTGATTAATTTAACATTTGATCCTCGACATATATCAGCTCTCAAAGAATTGCTAATTCTGAATGGCATTGTAGAAGCGAGCAGCCACCATCATTAAATATATGGCTAAGCCACATAGTTATTGAAATAAGTGTAAATTAATCAAAATAATTAAAGAAAAGAAACATGGAAGCAAATTCATAAAGATATAAGCATAACTTCCATAACTAATTTTTCATACGAACATTTTGAAAACGCCATTTAAATTTTGGGCCAAAATCACAGTCGACGATGTTGCAATACTTAAGGGGTGAAAGCATATCACTCATTGTTTCATTTTTGCAAATTTATTTTTTACCATAACTTTTGAACAAAGTGCTTAAAGTTAATAAAAGTATACATTTCCAGAAAGGAATTTTCACAAGGAACATGATGGTGATGTTGATTTTTAACCAAAAATCACA
>JXSR01S015525.1:15846-26600 GCA_000969725.1 Ophiothrix spiculata
ATGTTCCTTGTGAAAATTCCTTTCTGGAAATGTATACTTTTATTAACTTTAAGCACTTTGTTCAAAAGTTATGGTACAAAATAAATTTGCAAATATGCAACAATGAGTGATGTGCTTTCACCCCTTAAGTCTAGTGTGTGTAAATCACATAGGATATGCTAAAATTTGGACTTTCATTAACTAGAATCAAACTGTATTTAACCACCTGGTCGACCGAAATATACATGTATTACTTTACATTATTGATTTTCTTACAACAAGGCCTCTTATACTTCGTGACAGTGATTTATATGTAATGAAACAAAATGCCATTCAAATTGAAATAACTTTGAGCATTCTGTGGTAAATTTTTAGTTGACTTAAAAGTACATTTACTTTACCAATATTATTTTGTTAAATTCTTAAATATTAAACGACATTTAGCGCGCTGGAAAGTAGTGTAAGTTTAAAAGTATAATGATATGTACACAGAGAAACCTCACAAAAGCATTTAACTAAAGTAGGACTAGTTTATTAAAATAGAAATGAAAAAACTCAGTAAAATCTACTTGACACAATTCAAACAAATGAATACCTATTTAATTAAAATATAATGTATTGTTTTTGTGCACTAATTAGGCATCTGATGGGTAAACAATAGAACAGTAGGTTAGTTAAAATATATGGGTAATGAATTTGCTCACCGTTGTTTCGTTTCTAAAAGGAACCTCAAAAACAGAGACCCCATTTTAACGATCTAATAAGCCGAGTGTTGCATCTTTTTTTATTTTTCAAAGGAAGTGCACACCTGAAGATGCTGGCAATTTTAATGATTAATTCATCCATGAATGTTTTGATTAAATTACCAGAGGACTGCAAGTGTCTATATGAAGTCGACCGCATATTAACTTAAGGATTGAATTTAATGTTTAACATGTGCAAATAAAGAGAATCAAAGAAAAGTATGTCAGATTTACAGATACTTTATTCTTTCTAACTGCTTAAAATATTTGTTTATTATCAGATTGGATTTAAATTGAAAGGTGAATTCATTCATCAGGTCATATGTAATTCATATTCTACCTACATATAGAATGTTGTTGTTTTTCCTTTTAATATTCTGGACATGTTTAGGTCAAACGATCGCAGGTTAACTTAATATCTTGGGGAAAAAACGATTTGAAAAACGGACATTTTTCCTTGAAAAAAAAAATTGTTTATTACCCAAACTGAAAATGTCTGTAATCTACTGATTAAATCAACCAAGCTGAAAACACACAAACAAAAGAAATATCCTAATACACATGTGCTAGCAAATTATTGAAAGAAAGAGATAACATTTAGACTGCAGATAACAATAATAAATATTGTATAGATGTATGCTTGATTATGTCCAAGACAAATTGAAAAATGAAATTTTAATGCGAACTCTGAAACAACACTTTGTGTTCCTGACCGGTGAATGATTCTGTCTTGTTGCTGGAAAATAACGATAGTACAATCATGACTTATGATATCTAAGGAGATGAAATAAGTCAGGTTGTGTTTTAAATTTAGTCGAATTCGGGAAAAATACGTATAAGTTCCGAGGGGGACACTCAAGTAGCGTGACCACAATTTTTTTCAAAACACCCCCTAAAGGGTGATTTTTTTTTAAAGCCAAAATAAGTTAAAATAAACTATTTTCCCCGATTCACACCTTAAATAGGGACTTTACTGTTACCATTTTAACACTAAGGTCCGAAGAGTAGGCTTATTTCTGGAAAATGGCTGCTTTTGATACCCTAAACGGTGTCACCTGATTCACCTTTCTGTCCTCAAAAACAACCCTAATTGACAATTTTCTTGGTCACTCTATGCCTGCAGCATTATACTTGAGAGTGCCCCCCCCCCCCGGGTTTTTGTATAGTTTACCCCGGGAGTTTACCTGGCAAGTTTATTTTTATCCTCTTGAAATTATCTCTCTTACTTGATACATGAGAATAAACAAGTGTTGTGCTGAGTTAGGATTGGCGTCTAAAGACATTGGCTCACCCAGGAGACATTTGCTCGCGAAGTTTGCTCTGACTTAAGTCGATGTTAACATCGATTTAGCTAATATTCAAACATGGTAAGTATCGTTCGCTCTCTATTAAGTTAAAGCGAATATCGTGAGCGAATGTAACTCGGGCGAGCGAATGTCTTTGGACGTCAAGCCTTAGTAATATGTTAGTGAATAATAAATCATGCCCATTTGTAAACAAGTACCCAACACAGTCTTTCCACCATTACCTAAGATATACATTGTCTACTCTCGTAAAATCTTTTATCTTCACGTTTTCTTGACTGGCCTCATGCACTATTACACTTGTATTTTGAGTTGTTGTTTGAATATGAAGCATAAGTCAAGATTTCGACCTTAGGGACAGTTTGCCAATCTCAACTGTAAACTGTATCATGTCTAAAGGAACTGAGAGGGTCAAGTATTTTACTTTCCTTAACGTGATGCATAAATACACATTTTTAACTTCCCTTGAAACTCTGAATATTTCTTGATCTGAAAAAGGACAAGAAAGAAGTACAAGTAGCTTGAAATTATTAATAACCTAGACGGCACGTATTTTTATGGGGGTTTTTTTTGGGGGGGATACATCCATTCGTAGTGATAAATAACAGGAAGTTGACTATCTATCTTGCTTTAAAAATTCATTTTCATTTTTGTTGTTTTTTCTTTAATTTAGATAAATGAAAATCAGTAGTGACAATGATATTATTACCTAATGTTATTATATTTAATCACCAGCATTAAAACTACAAACAAATAAGAAATAACTAACAACAAACAAGCAAATACACAACAAACAAACACACTCCGCTATCTTAAATATATGATCGGTAAAACAAATAATACAATCGATGTCAGAATATACTCAGCGGGGACATACACGTACATGAACATCTTGAGCATGTGAAATGATGCCGACAATGATTAATTTGGTTTTCCCTTAACAGTACAGGAAATTACATGCTCCTTTAGGGCGTTATTACTACTTATTACAGCGAATGGAATATATTTATACTGCTGCTTTATTCAAAGGTCGCGTTTTTACTGAAACAATAATTTGAAGTGTTGGTAACGTTTACTGACTGCTCCAAAGCCTAGTGGCAAATACATACTTACTAGTTTTTCAGTTAAAGGAAACAGTAATTATATTTTTACAGATTGAACAACGATCTATCACGTATATAAGTATAAAAACAAAATTATTTTTAAAAACATTTTTACAAACAGACGAAGCAAACGTTTTTACTTAAAAAAAATCACACAAACATGGTAAAAGAAATAATTAACAATTTTAAATATTTTGGTTCCATTTCAAAAGTGTGCTTCCATTTTGTAATTCATATATTAAGACCCATTTTAGTATTTATGAATAGTAAAATAGGTAAAAGTATCCCTAACCTGATACTAATCCTACTTCTGAGCATTAATCTGGAACCATTCAACAGATCCATTACTCTGCTGATGTACGTACATTAAAAATCAATTTGTAAAGGTATTTATTTATGAATCATTTTAAACCTGATTGAACTACATTTATCGCGTGAAACAATGAAGATAATATGTATCTGTGACAGGAACCGCAATCTCAAGTGTTTTCTTTAACAATTATGTATGCTGCAAATTAATATTAAACACAGTGCCCTGAATTCTGAATCCCTTTACCCGCGACCTAATTGTGGAGAAGTGGAAATAATTGTATCTAGTTCCTGATGTCCATATGTTGCTAAGACAAACTGTTGTGTGGTTGTACGTGTTAAGGCTTATAAATGGAACGTGTGGGGTCAATTTTAAATTTTGGAAAAATAGACCAGGATTAAACTTAAGATAATCGTATTAAATATAGGGCTGCAATTTAGCAAGCTGCTGGCTTGCTTAGTTGGACAAGGGACCATGGGGGAATCACATTCATGTTTCTATTGCATACTTGCTAAAATCGACAAAACTGGGAGATCACGTTGCTGACGTTGCACAATGATAAAAGTTTATTATTAAGGAATTCGATTCAACATATATTGCATTGACAGAGTAGTTAGGATATTGTCGGGATTCAAAATTGTCCTATACTGTATAATGCATGCATTGTATTTTAACATGAACATTGCGCGTAATCTGATTTCGATAATTTTACAATGTGTGTGAGCGTTTCCTTGGTACCGGTAATTCAGATTGATGTGAAAATTAGTGTGGTTGTCGTTAATACATACGGTATATCTAAACATTATTTCGCAGAATAGAATTTAAAAAAAGAAATATCGTTACTATGGTAATGACTCTTGTGTCCGTTATTTTTTTTTATACACACGACTTGTCAACATTGTGCATACCGTTACGTATGAATGAATATACACATTAGCTAAACCGCTCCTACAAATAATAAGAATATAGTAATGCATGTTAGATATTCATGCGTTTAGAAAAAGATTATCTGAGAAAACGTGCGCGCAAATTATGTGACCGATCAAAATCCAAGTTGGTTACCGCTACCATGGTAACGCAACAAAATATTGCATTTCTTACTGTCAAAATTTTCTTCCTCACTTTAATATATACACTTGCCAAGTTTTAGGTCAATTGCCAAGTTTTAGGTCAATTGCATACAACTTTAGAAAATCACCATTAGTTTAGTATTTCTTTATGTGTAGTTAAGTTCTAGTTACGTTCTTAGTTAAGTTGTAGTTTATTAAGTTCTACAACTTTTTAACGCTGCACAACACAAGCTCCCCAATGGTTGAGCATGCATCATTCCTGCAATTTCACAACACACTATATTATTGTATATGGATCAGTCGGATTGAGTAGAATTGGCGTAAACATAGTATGCTGACTTATTTTTCCTTCAAAACCATAAATTCTTTACACATATTTCTATACCTTATAACTTATGTATTCAGTGGTGCGTGAGTCTAAATATATAAAATACTAACAACCTTTGGAATAGTCAACCCAGGACAATACCCTTCGTATGCATTCTACGATGATAAGGAGGCAAGAGAGTCAAATGGAATGTGGAATGCAGTTGATATTGGAATAGTTGCATCCGCTTCTATTTAACAAAAATAATGTGTATTTAAAAGTGGTATAACGAGTACCTCTGTTTTCAACATAGTATTCTTTATAATTTATTATTTTTCTGTTAAAAAAATCTTGAAGATGACAACTTTTTGAAAGTGGTATTTAAGCTTGGATTCAAATAATCGCACGGTTTCAATAACGGTGTTGAGCAAGTAAAATACGTCGAGGTAACCAATCGTATGTCTAATTATTTAGAGTAATTTGGTGGTGATGACAAGAGAAAATGTCGCCTATAGTCTAGGTATATCGTCTTTACTCGCATATCTTACATCCGTCGACTCAGGAACATCTTTAACGGCCGCGTTAATGTAGTGCTCTGCTTCAGTATGATCAGGGAAATAGTAAGCAATACATATTAACGTGATTGTGAATTTATATACATACTTGCAATCTTCAAAATAGTAGGACAATGCCCTTTCATTTCTGCATAAAAGGAGACAACTTGAAGAGGGTTAAGCAGGGCATTCAAATGTTGTTATATTTATTGAAATTGTATATAATTTTAATCCGCATGATTCTGTCTACGAAATAACATTCTTTATAAATTTAACTTTATTTACTAGTATTTCTTTTCTGTTTTGAAATATAACAACTTATTGAAAGTGTTACTTTAAATTAATATGAAACCATCTCGAGATTTCAATAATGCTGTTGCACAAGTATCATATTTGACGATGCAGAGTAATTTAGTGGTGTTGAAAATGGGGTGACTATGTCGCCGTTAGACTAGGATGTATAGTCTTCACTTCTGGTTACTCGAGCGTTAATGTAATTCTCT
This sequence comes from Ophiothrix spiculata, assembly GCA_000969725.1. NCBI lineage: Eukaryota > Metazoa > Echinodermata > Ophiuroidea > Amphilepidida > Ophiotrichidae > Ophiothrix > Ophiothrix spiculata. The sequence goes on from JXSR01S015525.1 coordinate 21,720, forward strand.
ACATCGTCGAAGCAATATGAAATACATTTTGGAATCGATACGTGTTGACAGAGCTATGTCAAACAAAAAAGCTTAGATACTTAGATATTTAGGTTATCGTTAATTCAAAACTCCTATATATTTCTATATACACTGCTTCAAAATAGACAAACTTTGATGCATGTTTAAGATTTAACTGGCTTGAATTTAATTAACAAACCATTTGAATACGCCAGTACAAGAAAACCCAAACCCCAATAGCTCCCTTCTGTAAAATATAAATGCATACAAATCTCTGAAAATGCTTTCAAATCACTAAAAAACATTTCCATGTCTATATCTCAATCATTGTGTCACATTTGACCTTGTAGTTGACATTTTTTAGACATTATTAGATAAATTTCTAGTATATAGTTGCAAAAAAAATTCATGGAGTTGGGTTTTCTTGTACTGGCTGTTTAAATATAGCAACTATGTACTATAACAATTATCTAACGATGTCTAAAAAGTCAACCACAACATCAAATATGACACTATGATTAGGATATTGACATGGAAATGCTATTTTAGTGATATGAAAGCATTTTCAGAGATTTGTATGCATTTATATTTTATAAGTATAATTAACAGAAGGGAGCTATTGGAGTTGGGAGTTTTCTTACACTGGCGTGTTCATTAAATAATACTTAAATCGATTTGCAAGAATAGTGAAGGTATTTCATGTGCTTATATTTGGTTTGACAAAATGTCGTGGGCTTCATTTCTCACTTATCTTACACAGAATGATGACGTGTCTTCTGTTTAAAGCAACGGTAGGTCTGTTATTCGAATCCATCAATTTGTTGACTGTGCTTTCGTATGGTGCTTGCTGTTAAATTAAAGATTTTATTTATTATCATAACTAGTGAGAATAAAATTTTCCTCTTTTATTTCAAATACATCTTCTATGTTTATTTAACCCTCATGGGTTGAACATATCAAATAATTATGATTATGTTAATGCATAAATCTCTATACATGTATCGTCCAGTGTTCTATTTTCAACACCTAACATATACATGTAGAATGATAGATTGTCTAATTAAAGGGTATCGTAATTATGCCATTAACACTCCTACATCACTTTTACGAAGCTAGAATGGTCCTCATCCTCACGGTTATTGTAGCTATTAATAACAGCATACAGTCTGCATTTGTATTGTGATTTATACTTCTACTTTTGAAAGAGTTCATTAGTATAATAGTGCCCTTAGAATTCCTTGATAGGTTATAGAATATTTATAAATGTCGTTATTATGTTCTTATTACTGAAGTACTGAAGTAAATGAATAATTTCATTTGATTGGTTTTTATTCTAATATTATGTTATATTTTATATCAATATGACAGAGAGGTGACGCAACGTTAACTGTACTACCCGGTAATTTACTCTGTATGCCTTTCTTTAGGCTGCTTACTTAAAATTGGAATCTGAACAAACATACAAGGTCAAACTATTATATGAAAACATCGACAACAAGAGCAGAAAAATGTTTCTTTTTTTATACACTGGACATTGAATGGGGCTCAGTTGTGGGAAAAGTACCAGACGCAATCGTTCAATCATTTCATAAAATTTGGATCGCCTACTCTCATGAAATCTCCTTCTCCACGGTTTCTCGAACGGTCTCATGCAATATTACACTGGTATTCGAGATGTTGTTTAAGTATAAAGCATAAGTAAAGATTTCGACCTTAAGGGGCAGTGTGGCATTGTCGACAGTGTTAAAATCTGGAGGACCTGAGCATTGAAAATTCCTTAACCTGATGTTTAACAGATTGTTTGATTTCCGTATAATCTCTGAATATTTGTTGGCCTTTAAAATGAATATTTATAGATCTGAAAAGCCACAAAAGAAGTGCAACTACCTAGAAATTATGTAATACGACTCAACTTGAGACCTAAACATTACGGTAATTTTGATATATTTAAGTAATTTTAAGTATAATAACATGATTGACATGTGATATAAAACAATTTGTCACATTGATAAAATGATATAAAAAAGAAAAATGAACATAGCTTATTCGTATTTACACTATTAACTCTCAAGAACAACATATGTTTAGATATGTCAGAATAAATTTCCTGCATTCTAGCGCAGAAAACAGACAGACAATTAGGTCCAACATAATTATTATCTGAAACAAGATGCATTGAATTGTTTTGGGAATTCCTGTTGAGACTAGCACTGGTGTAAATGACGGATGCAACGTATTCCATTTTTGCATTTGTAAAGAAATTCCTCTTTAAAATAACACAGGACTAACTAGTAGATACCATATAACGGCAATATATTTCAATTACCATAAAAGCAAGGGGTTATTTTATGAAACTGAAAAAATACCTGGAGCTTCAACCCCTACTCATTAACAACCAAATTAAGACTATTTAAATCACTTGTTTTAGCAGTTGTTACTGAAAGATTTTCCATGCACATACACAATTATACTCATAGGTGACTTCAAAGCTAAAATTGGACAGCGAGGAGAAGACAAAAAGAAAACATCATGGGGACATTCAGGTATGAAGAACGGAATAAGAGAGGAGTTGGAATGATGCAATTCGCAATGGAACACAACCTTAAATTAGCCAATACATAATTAAAAAACAGAAATCTAGGTACTGGACTTGGGAGAGTCCTATGGAATGTACAAACCAAATGGACTTCGTGTTCAGCAACCAGCGAGGAATTATTCAGATATGTGAAGTCATTTTAAAACCAGTGTGGATATTGAAAGTGACTATAAAATGACCAGGACATCTCTTAAATCAATAGAGAATTAGTCATAGACAAGTTAAGAGGAAAAGAAGAATCAACATTTTGAAACTGAAAGAGGAATTCCAGCGCAATAAGAAAAATTCAATGTTTTTTCCCGACGATAAAATTGTCAAAATTTCAGATTTTCTTTCAATTTTTTCCGTAAAATGTGGTTAGAATTTGGTTCCAAGGTAAGTTATATAGGTTAGATATAAGGTTTGGGTTAGGTTTAGGGTTAGCAATAGGTTTGGAAATTTTGAGCGATAGGGTTTTGGTTAAATTTTAGGGTCAGGTTACCGAAATTGTACAATTCAATTAAAAGTCGTCGGTAAAAAACAGGGATTCTTCTCGTTGCAATTTCAGCTGGCAATAAAAAACCGCTTATCTGGTTTTGAGTTGGAAGGTTTGATATTGATTAGAGATGTGACATGGTGACAACGGCTATGTTAGAGAAGCCGGAGCTGTAGTTCGAGCAGAAAAAAAAAACTGTGACCAGAGTTTTAAAAAAAAGATCTGAGGAGGATAAAGAAATAGACCAACTAGATCAAAGAAGAAATTAACTAGGATGAAAAGATACAATGTCTGTCCATAAAAGGTAGAATACGCCGAAGTAGTGAAATCAGTAAAAAAGAAACGTAGACAAAAGAAAAGGCGAGTAGAGCATTACGATAATAGTATTAGTTTCTTATGTCCAGCGATGTTTGGAAGCAAAATGTTGCTTGAAAAAGCTTATAAATGGAAGAAAACACGAGATCAAATTTCAATTCTTTGAGACAAAGACTTGAGTTGCAGATAATTGTGTTAAATGCAGAATGCAATGTTAGAGAGAGAGTGTGGGGCAAAATAGCATTCATGTTTCTACTGATAAATCATATAAATCGGCAAAACTAGTCGGTCAACTATCGCTGTCATTTTTATTTGTGACTGTCAAGCTCAAACCTGCCGTAAAATCGCCTTTTGTCATTTTCACTTTATGCTTGTGGAAATGTTTGAGAATTATTATTTATTTATAAGAATATTCGCGTTTCGTATTATTCCTTGTCGTTTCAAATATCTATAGAAACATACTGCAGGAAAATCTCATAACATGAAGGCCGTGGTTCTCCCCATCCCCAGCTAGATCAGCAAAATGAGGTATCCGGGCTATAGACAACCGTTGAGATGATAATTACATGTCTATACAATACAAACGAGATAAAATAGTCATATTCAGAAGAGGTCAATGTGATAATTGAATGTGTTAATTGCCAGTCGGAACTTACAACACTACCCACCCTGATCAATGACGTTACTCGGCCCCGGATGTGTTAAGAAGGTTAAATCATCCATGAAAATTGACGCTTACAAATTATTCCGACGACCTCAGCAAATTGCGCGCCAGAGGTCAACGTATATCATACATGACTGAGCAAGTGAGTTGCACTGTTTTTCATAAATACATCAATTATATCTATGCCTAATTAGTCATAAAATTAATCCAACAATCTATTATGATATTCATTTGTGCAGAATGTAGTCATTATTTGTATACTTCTATCTTGCAACAGGGTATAACTTTATTTCTTTTCCACTTAAAAAATCTTAAAGATAACGAGTTATTTAAAATTAATATCAAATCATTCCAGTGTTTCAAGAATTGGTGTTGCACTGTTATGTTTTGGTGTTGACAATTGAAATTGACGCCAGGATTTATAGTCTCACGTTCTTCCGCCTACTTAAGAATTTCTTAAATGCTTTATGTCAGGGAATCATACAATTTGAAATCAATACGTGTTGACTGATACTATGTCAAACAAAAGCCTCTTCCTTTGCATATCTAATTTCGGTAGGCCACACCTGCTGATCCCTTCTACATCCAATAATGAGTTTTTATGAATAGCGCCATCTATTTTGGCACTTATAAATAAAATATCCCTATTTCTATTGGCGAAGGCAATTAGTAGGGATATCAACGAGAAAATTTAAGTTCCTATTCAATTTGTTTTCATAACACATTCGAATTGCACTCTGTTTCCAAAGTAAAATGACACCAAGATCACATTTGTAGGTCAAGCGGTTCCGGAGATATTAAAGATTTTGTCCGAAAAAATCGGCGCTTTTT
>JXSR01S015526.1:1636-19062 GCA_000969725.1 Ophiothrix spiculata
AAGAACCGGGCTAATGGAAAATACAAAATTACTCATAAAATCAAAACGGTTGTTCCGATTTTACTCAAATTTGAAATTGAAACATCTGAAGTGGTGATCTTTCATGTGACAGTGAAAACTTAAATTTGAAAAATCGGACCATGTACCTTTAATATAAACCTTCTTTCTCTTTGAATTGAAATGGTTGAATTCTGGTTGAATTTAGGTTTAGTTTAAAAGGTTTACTATCAACGTTGATCCAACGTTGATAAATTTGCTTGTGTGCACTGGACAGTGGGGATACGCTTATGTTCATTTACCCTCTCTATAGACGAATTTCAGAAGTCAATATCTTCTTTCAATTTGCTTGTGTGCACTGGACAGTGGGGATACGCTTATGTCCATTGACCTCTCTATAGACGAATTTCATAAGTCAATATATTCTTCCAGAGTACATATGGGCAATTCAAAAACAACTAGGACAAAAGAGAAAAATTTCAAATCAAATTTACACTTTTTTTTAAATTTTGATTTGAAAGATAAGACCATAAATTGCAAGGATTTAATTTGGAATCATCATAACGGGGACATTTTGTTGTTCAGCAAGCAGCCCTAGTGAAGTTGGTGTACTTGCATACGTGTTTGATTTTAACAAAATTGTTAAAATTGGTCAACAATTTATTATTTAAGCTCCATGACAAAGAAAGTATGCATCATAAACACTTTAATAGCTTTTAAACAATCATTTGAGTTTATTCTATGTAAAAATATTCAAAACATTCCATAAAAAGTTACATCAAAGGCTTACTTGTAGCTCATGAATTCTACATCAGATTTTCCATAAGACGTGTATTGTCCGTAACGTTTTTATGCTTGCTTTTCTTCTAAAACCAAATACAAAGCAGTCTATCTCTCTTAGTTTGCTTGTTGCTACTACATGATATCTTTGGATTTTGAAATAAATACTTAAATCTGATTTTGTAGCCGTTACGGACATTACATTTTGTTGTTACGGACATTACACACAATTACAATTTTTCATTAAACTTTATTTCGTCTTTACAGCCTTCAAATGTGAAAGGGAGTTGGTACTAACTACCAGTATCGCCTATCTCTCTGTATTTGACTCCCAAGGTAACAAATTAAAAATAATACCCTTCCATGGCACATTTCAGTAGATTTTGTAATGGTTTAACAAAACTTTATAATTTAAAAAAATGATGTTGAAAGGCAATATGTATGCACCTAAAGGTTGTTTCAGAGTTACTCATAATATTAGATGTAAAATGAGCAGTTTACCTGAGAAATGGGAAAGAAGTATTAATGTAATGTTCCCCGGTATTGGGTTTTACAGCAAAGATCGACCTCCTTCACTAATTTAAGACATGTATACTTTGTTTGAAAAGTATATTAACAGAGAAAATTGTTACATATGCCAAAACCAACGCCAGTTAACATGATCCTAATTTTTCAAAGTGGTTTGAAAATATATCCGATTACATCCTCAAAAATGCAAGTATTTTAAGTGAAAAGTATTGAATTTAAGGGGTCAATTTCAAACCCAGTTACACCTGGAAAAAACAAGTACTGTTATTTAAATTTGATTTGATTTTGAAGAAGAGGGATCATACTTTATATCTGAAGTGGAAATTTGACCAATAATTTATTTTCAACATTAAAAAATTGCTCATTGATATTCCAAATTTAGAGCGTAATGTTGTTGACTTGCCCTTTAGTGGTGAAAAAAAAAAAGATCTGACCGACCGGTCAGATCTTTTTTTTTTTTTAGAAATTTTTTTCCCAAAATGGACCAAGAAAAACTGTGTAAAATAGTTTATAATAATGAAGTCCAAGTAAATTAAAACCATCCAAATAGTTTATATATATCAATCAATCAATCAATCAATGATACAAGTACTTGCATAACATGCATACCCCATAAAGGAGTCTATTCGTACAGGGGACCCAAGGCTTTACGTGACTGTCCAAATGTTGCATGCTTTATTCATTCAAGATTTATGTTTGTTCATGCAAAAAAATAACATTTTGTTAATATTGTTGTAAACTCTAACCAAATATCATGCTATTTTTACGAAATTCTCTGTTGAAATAAGCAAAAGTTCACCAAAAAATAAATAAAAAACAACCCTAAATTTTGCAAATTTTGGGTCGGTCGCAAAGGGCAAGTCAACAACATTTTTTGGGGGGGTTTAATAGTAAAACGGAGGTACTGCAGTGCCTGGTCAAAAACTAACGATAAATTTTGTTCATATTTTGGAAGAATGTATTAACCCTAACTCCCAAACGCTTAAGAACTATCTAAGTCCGAATACGTCATACAAAAATTTCCCGTTTCCCCTGGGATTTGAACCCTTGACCTCTCGCATCCCGTTCCAATGTCCACCTATGGCAAGCCACCGAGTATGGCCTGCCATGGCAGCACTTTCGTGCCCATCTGTAACCCCGGTCTATGACGTATTTGGACTTTCTTGATTTTTGCTTGTTGGATTTTGTTGGACTGAGGAGGGTTAGGGTTATTGGGTACTACAACTTAATACCAAAATAAGATTCATCTCACAAAAGAATTCACAGAGTTGTGCCAAGATGTCTTTCTTTTAAAAAGTCTTTAATTTGTCCTTTTGGTGTAATATCCGTAACGCAAAGTTTGACGATCTGTTTATATAAAAAATGTGAGTGGTTCAATTTCTGGAAACTGGATAATATTAAAGCCTCAAGTGTTATCTTGTAAACTAGTTAATAACATTTGCTCAATTGTTTTGTAAGTGTGCCTAGAAGGTACTTGAAAGAAAAAAGAACGCTCCCATGTAATGTCCGTAACGGTGGAATTGCTCATTTTACCAAAAGTATGTCAGTATATAGGCAGGCATTTAATTGCTTGAGAAACACTTTCCAAAAAACTTTTTACCAATTATACCAATGCCAGAAATTTCGGGTAAGTACGGTATTTAACAACATATACAAGGCCTATTACTAGCTTCAGTTGATTTTAAATGTATGCATTATTTCTTGATTTTAAATTTATGCATTATTTTAATGAAAATGTGTAAAAATCCAAGATGGCAGCCGCCATGTGGTCTAACAAAAAAGTTGCCCAAATTTGGTTTGCAAATTACTCTAGCATTTTAAAATATTTTTTAGATAAATTTTCCCCCAATCGTTACGTAGTTAGGCCTAAGCCTTTATAGCAAACTGTTTTAGTGTCGCCAGAGTTTCTATTTTCCTAAATTTTCAGTTTCAGAACTTGTGCTTGTCAATTTAAAATGACTTTATTAATTAAAAGAAATTTATAATTATAATACCTCCAAAAGTGTGATATTTTTACAAAAAAGGGTTTGGTAGATGCAAAACAGTTTTAATTTTGAGAATTTAACGATCAATTTCTAGACACACTATCACTTAACCCTTGTCTACCCAAGTGATAGTCCTGGCACCATGACTTGACTTAGACTTATCTCTGATAGAAGTATAAAACCTGAAAATTTCATTCCAATCTCCAAAAGTAAATGATTAAAGTTTTCTGGGCTTGGGTAGGCCTATATCTAGAGATTATGCAACATGTTTTTTATAAAGATTGCCTTCTTATGTTTTAATGCGCACTTGCATTCCAACTCCGCGAGTTTGTTTACATAGATAAGGTTGGACTTTTTTTTGTCATTATGAATAGGTTAAACATTTCAACGGGTCCAAGTGAAATCTGTTTAAATGTTTAGCAAATTAAATTGGAAATTGACGGCGTTAGCCTCTAAAGCTGAAATTCTTAAAGCAATACTATAAGATTTTGATCAAAAATCGTTTTTAGTAAAAACAGCATGATATGGAGGAATGTGACTATCTAAAAGCGTTTTCAAGCGTATTTTGCGAAAAAATTGTTTTGACACTAAAAAATGGCTAAAAAGCACCTGCATGTTTTCCTATACTAATACATATATATGGAATTAAACAAATTTAATACAAATAATGGCCATAACAGAAAAAGTAAGCAACTTTGAGCCAAATCATTTGGAGGGTATTCATATCTACCAAAAACAAACCCAATAAGCCCAAAAAATCAAAAGTCATGGGTGACAGGGGGCGCTTCATTTTTAACACTTTATAGTATCGCTTTAAATGGGCTTTATCAGCAGACCCTATCTATCTAACTATGTCGACCGCGGTCGGAAACCATGATGAATTTTCTCCACTGCTGTCTGTTTAGCATGAGTTTGAGAAGTTCGTTTTGATCAATGCCAGCATCCTGTTTAAGAAGTACTGGGTAAGTCAGCCTTGGTCTTCCCTGTGCACGTGTCCCTTGGGTGGGCGTCCAGAACACTAGTCCAGACACTGGTTCATCAAGCCGTTTAGCACAGTGAGCAGCAAAGTTTAGGCGGCGACCTCTCACTATTTCTGATAGTTTGGGTAAATCACCATATATTACCTCCCTGGTAGGATGATCTCTCCAGTTGAGGTTTTGAACCATCGCACCCATCTATCAGCAGACCCAATGCTAATTAAAATTTCACTAAACTTTTCTGTAATCATGATGTAAAAATGCAAAAATGTTTGTTATAAGAAAATGGATTTCTTATGATCTTGACGTGTTTTTTTTTTCAGCTTTCATCTGTTCGGAGCTTTTTAACAAGGAGACTGGAGTGCTTAAGTTCTTACAGAAGACAGTCAGTAAAGATGAGGTAATTCTTATAGCTTTTTGAGATTATGACTTAAACTTGTTGTAAACAATTGTCGAAAGTATCGATTGTCGTAAGTTTCACAGTCTAAAGACTCGTTAATACTCTCAATTAAAGTATCGACCACAAATGATACAAAGAATACAAGTGAATAGCAAAAAAAGGTCTAAATGACCACATTTGGGAAACTATTATAGCACCATCTATGGTCGAAGATGTCCCAGGGAAGATGCATCGTCTCCAATACAGTACTAGTGAACGATGTACTATGTTCAGTGCGTAGTGTATCTGTTTGTCAAGCGATGATCGTGTAATCGACTAGTTATCCTTTTTAATGGTGCACGTTGTTGTGTTTGCATGCGGCTTGTCTTAACAAGCTTTTATTGCAGTCAATTTGTGACTAACATTTGTGACACGTCATATCAAAAGGTACCTTAAGGGTCCCAAACTGAAAATTGATTTATTGGTCTCATCTGAAAGATTATATTTTAAGCTTTAAAATGACACCTTGATTTTGGTTATTGGATGTTCGGTTGCAAAGTTACATCCACATTGGTAAAAGGCATTGGGCTGATTCAGAAAACTATAGTTCCGAGAAAATCAATTTTTTGATGTTTGAACCTGATTAATATCATAGAATACATTTCAAGGGTACCTGTAATGTTTCAGATGAAATTAGAAATTTAACCGTGATTTTTGACTATGCTTAACTTCAATGGCCCGTATCTCGTAATTTACTATGCTGACCTTATAGTACGCCTAGATATGACGGAATACATTTTTTCAAAACTTAAAATAATAAATCCATGTATACACGAAATAAGGATGAATGGAAGAACAAATTTATGGAGATGAAACTAAAGGAAAAATTTTAAATGGTGATTTTCATTCAGACTATTAAAAATGTGGATACCTGGAGTAGCCATTTGGTTGCAAGAGTCAATAACATCTTGAATTATTATCACTGCATATTGTCAATAATGTATCGATATGTCGCATAAGTTTCTTCTGATATAGTGACATTCAGAAATCGTATCGAACAGTAGTTGTAAAGTACCATTGTAATTTTTTAAGGTTTCTGTTGAGACTGATTTTTCATGTCAACATGTTGTAATAATTTGTTGTCGACATGTAGATTTGGTTTGTGCAGGTAAAAACGTCATTGATTGGATAAGCTTAATGACCCGCTTTAGACGTAGACTCTCCTATAATATAGTAATGTGCTAGTTCTGTCTTCCTGTGTACGACCAGAGAGATGGTATGACAATATAGATGATATAAAATTGATATTTTGTAACTTTAATAGCTTTAAAAACGGTTTTAAATGACCAACAGTTAATAAGTATCAAATTATATATGAAACAATTCAAAAACTTGTTAAAGCTCCCAACTGCTAATAAACAGCCATAGCTTCACAATTAAACATAAGTTTTTATGAAATTCTACTTGCCCAGTTTTGTCGACAGAAACCTTATAAGTTTGCTCTTAGGGCTAGACATTTGTATTTTCTGTACAGGCTAGTCGGACAGGTAACTTTGCTCATCAAGAAATTCACCTGTCCAAATTTCAACACCTTGAAAGAAAAGAAAGATTGTTTTGTTTTTGTGTATTTGTGTTTACATTGTTGGGGATTTTAACATCAACAAACATTATTTCCATATTTATATCTTTAGTTCAAAACCAGTAAAGAGCAAATTGCTGGAATTCCTGGAAGCCTTTTTGGTCAAAGTGGGATCCTGGCTAATGGAGCATGGAGTAGACCTCAATGATGTTTGTGTATTGTTGTTTATATTATTGGGGATTTTAACATCAACAAACATTATTTCCATATTTATGTCTTTAGTTCAAAGCCAGTAAAGAGCAAATGCTGGAGTTCCTTGAAGCCTTTCTGGTCAAAGTGGGATCCCGGCTGATGGAGCATAGAGTGGAGCTCAATGATGTTTGTGTATTGTTGTTTATATTATTGGGAATTTTAACATCAACAATAAACATTATTTCCATATTCATATCTTTAGTTCAAAGCCAGTAAAGAGCAAATGCTGGAGTTCCTGGAAGCCTTTCTGGTCAAAGTGGGATCCCGACTGATGGAGCATGCTGTTGACATCAAGGATGTTTGTGTATCACTGTTTACCAGGGAGGATAAAGCCAACAAAGTCAGAGCAAAGACATTTGGGGTATTGGTTCAGGTAAGGATAAGATTTAATGCTTGACCTTTTGAACCTTAGCCATTCCATAATATTAATATTAGTAAGTTATAAATTGCTATAGAACTCAAAATTAAAACTTTGGATTGAATGTCAGCTGCAAATTTGTACTGACATTGAGAAATCTCAGTATTTTGACTTGTGTATTGATTAGGTTAAAGCTGAATTATGATCATTAAGCAGGGTTGGCCTTTAGCTGGCTAAAACTATTTTTTGCCGCTTTTGGTTAAAATCTGGTAAACACCAGCAGCAAAAAAATGGTTTTAACCGGTGAAAACTGGCAAATTTTCATAACCATCGTTCAAATCTCATTTTCATATGCACTGACCTCAGGAATAACTTTTAACAGTTTAATCTAACAAATTTATCTAAATTCTAATGATTATAAAAAATACAACCAATCAGAGTATGTAATTCCTAATGTCATCACAGAGAGCAGCATAGAACTCTAGTTAAACTTCGACTTTCAGGTAAGTCTCGCTTAACTATTATATTAAAATGTGACTTTAGTTCACCAAAACAAAATATCTTGGAGTTATTAACATTTTATCCGCATTTTAAAAATGACAGTTCTTTTTATACCAAACTATTTTTTTTTTCAATTTCATGACATTTAGGATACAGTTCCCAAAGCTATTCTAATGAATGTTTTGCATTTTAAATTGGCTTTATCAAAGTACTGACTTAAGTTCATATTTATAATCTGTTCATCAAAGTTTTTATTTGAAAAGTTGTACAAAAATAGTGTTCATTCATGTAGTGTTATATACTGTATTTTACTGGGTTTTATTAAACATAAAAGACAAACTATTCTTGTGTTCCTGTGTTTTATTAAACATAAAAGATAACAATTTAAGTGTTTTAATAATTCAAATTATTCACTTTCAAGCCTTATTTTTACTGAGGTTTTTCCCAGTTTTTGTCAAAAAAGGTGGCAAAAACCTCTTGGTTTTAACCGTTTTTTACCAGACGGTTAAAACGGCACGATTTTTACCAGCCAATCTTGTCAATAACTGCTCTGATCTTGGTCCTAAGCTGGTATCTGGGTCCTAGACTCTACAGATTCTGCATGCATTCTGCATTAATTGTTGTATTTCTTACATGTTCCAAGTCCCACAGGACTCTCAGGAGTTTTGAGCCTCACACTAAGCTTGGAAGCATTATTTTCAATCAAATGTGTGTCTTTTATTATTGAAGAAAAGAATCCAAATATTTTCAATAGATTACATTGTTCTCTTTTATTTCCTAAAGGTTATAAAAATGACATCAGGATCACCAATGTCAAATGAATTGAAGATACAGAAACTGATAGAGAAATATTTTACAGCCTTGATGCAGCCAAGCAAACTTTCACAACAAGGTAAGGCTTAGGGTTGTACTAGGACAGCCTAGAGGAGGCATTGACAGGCTAGGCTAAGCCCAGGTTGAAGGCAAAAGATGAAATCAGGATCATTTATGTTGAATGAATTATAGCCTTGTAAACCCTCACATTAAGGTAAGGTGTAGGGATATAGACCAGGACAGCCTAGAGGAGGCGTTGACAGGCTAGGCTAAGCCTAGACTGAAGGCTAAAAAGATGAAATCAGGATCATTTATGTTGAATGAATTAAAGCCTATAGTATAAACTCTCACATCAAGGTAAGATGTAGGGCTAGACTACGACAGCCTAGACTTCTGATCAGCTTTGATGCAGTCTAGTAAACTCTTGCAGAAAGGTTAGGAATGGTAGAGCTAGGACAGGCTTGGTTTGATAGTTATGGACGAGGTGGGCAATTTGATGAGTTAATGATACGCTGTTATAGAAAGTGATAAGAAATATTTGACAGCCTTGGTAGCCATGTTCAGCAAGAGTCAAGAGATGGCGCCCTTCATTTCAAAAACTGTTTGCCACCCTATGACATCACAAGTGGCCACTGCTCATTTTCCCATAGAAAACAATGCAAAATTTCATGCCATTTTAGCTTAAATGAGCGTCACTTTCATGATTTCTAGTTGAGTATAGATGTTGATTATTGGTCATTTCCAAACACAACCCTGTATTCATTTCATTTAGTAACAGGATTTAAAAGGGAAAAATATTGAAATGAAAAATTTTCCCCATAGACTTACACACTTAAGAAGTCTGCTGAATTCTGCAGACTTACCATGGTAAAATCTGGCCCTGATCATACGGTTTTTGGCAATTTTGCAAAATCTTCTTTTTGCTCTAACTTTAAAAGTAATAAACATAGAAAGTTGGTTGAACCACCATTTTGTTGCAAATTTTGTCACCTTTAATTTAAATCCACTTTCAAGAAAATATTTCAATTTTCTAAATTTTATGAACATACCTAGCCTTGGTGCAGCGTATAGCTTGGTCACAATAATCATACAAACAGCTTACGAGCAGTGTTTAGTCCATCTAATAGGACCACGCGACACCCTCTCTGCTTGCTTAACTCACTGCTTGTGATCCTTTTAAACGACTAAACACTGCTCGTAAGCTGTTCGTACGATTATTGTGACCAAGCTCTTAGAAAACTGTCACTGCAAGGCTTAGGGCTGGACATGAAAGTTTCTATATTAAGATGATTTTAAGTGACTGATTTATTGTTTTTCTTCTTTTCTACTTTATGTTACAGTGAAACATGGTATCTATGAATTACTAGGTGTGATAGCAGAAGTATATCCTGAGGTTATGCTACCATACCATGAAAAACTTCTGAAGATCTATCTGACCATGTTCAATCAACAGGTAAGCCAGGGCTAAGGCTCTGTCTGGGCAATGATAAGCTTAGCTAGGCCAGTTTAGGCTCAGGGTTAGGTTATGCTAGCTCAGACCAGTGACCGATTCCAGAAACATTTAGCGATTGTTGCTAACCCCGTTTTGATCGCTAACTCCAAAAGTAATAGCTAAATAGCAGGTATTTTTAACAATTTAGCGATCATTTTTGGAGTTACGGGCTTAGCGACCATCATTAAATGTTAGTGAAATTGGCCACAGGTGCAACAGCAGAAGATTATCATGAAGTCCTGCTACTACATCATGAAAAAATTCTGAATATCTATCTGACCATGTTAATCAACAGGTAAGCCAGGGCTAGGCTAGACAATGCTAAGCTTAGTGTAGGCCAGTTTAAATTTAGGCTTAGGGTTAGGTTATGTAGCCTAGATCAGGTGCAACACCAGAAGAATGTCACGAGGTCATGCTACCATACCATGAAAAACTTCTGATTATCTATTTGACCATATTTAATCAACAGGTAAGCCAGGGTAATGCTAGGCTAAGCTAAGCTAAGGCTAGGCCAGCTTAGCCTTAGGGCTAGGATATGCTAGCCTAGTCTAGGTGTAACAGCAGAAGAATGTCACAAGGTCATGCTACCATATCATGAAAACATTTGAAAATCTATATAACCATGTTGAATCAGAACCAGGGCTGGGCTAGGCAAGGTTAAGAGGTTAAGTGCTAAGCTATATCAACCTAGCCTAGGCGTATCAACAGAGGTTTATCCTGAGGTTTTGCTACCATATCAAGAAAAATGTTGAGGATCTATCTACGAAGCTAGGCTTATTGGCTAGGCTAAGCTTAGACCCACTTGTGACTAGGTAATGCCAGGCAGGGGGGACGGATACGCTCTATGTTTCTATTTTTAAACATTATTTTTTTATTTATATTTATGTTATGAATTGAATTTGTTTCGAAACGTGTTTTTTTTTTTTTTTTTTTTTAAATTTTTTTTTTTTTTTTTTTTTGTATTTTTGTATTTATTTTTTTTTTTTTTAGTGAAAGAAAAATCTCGACCTTGCCCGGGCGCGAACCCACGATACTTGCGTTGTTTAGAAATTGCATTGGAGTCAGACGCTTTAATCGCTCGGCCACCATGGCCACGGCAAAAGTTGTCAAAATGAGAGCCAAAATGATAAAATTTAGGGCCTATGTATATATACATGATACATACAACATCGCCACTTATATTTACATACTAAATTTGAGACAACTGTAGAGGAAAATAAAAGAATAATAAAAGAATAAACGTATAAATTAATTTTAAATCAATTCCTATAATAACAAGAAACGGGTGCTGTATTCGGGTACTGTTTACTACGGCGGACATGTTTACCTCTCTCACGGTCATTCAAAAATTTGCAAATAACATGTTTTTAAGGTTATTCAGAGTGGAGTTGATCGCCCAACTCCAACGGATTTGACATTTGAATAATTTTATGAGTGCTATCAGAGTATATTGAGAATTTTTAAAAGTATATTAGTGAAATCACATATAATCCTATGGGAATTTGCGAAAAATAAAAAAAATATGCAAATTCAATTCTGCCCCCCCCCCCCTGATGCCAGGCTAATCTAGCCTAATGCAAACTTATGCAAAACGGCATCTATGTCAATTATATTGCACTTGCACTTTTTCAGATGACGTCTAAGACCCATAAACCTGAGATGACTGTCTTAGCAGGAGGCATGCTGGGCCTCAAGCATTACTTGGTCAATTTCACATTTGGTTTTTTGTCTTTATTTTGTCTTTTCAGATGACATCTAAAACTCATAAACCTGAGATGACTGTCTTAGCAGGAGGCATGCTGGACCTCAAGCATTACTTGGTCAATTTCACATGTCTTTTTGTCTTTATTTTTGTCTTTTCAGATGACGTCTAAGACACATAAACCCGAGATGACCGTCTTAGCAGGAGGCATGCTAGGCCTCAAGCATTACTTGGTCAACTTCACACATGTCTTTTTGTCTTTATTTTGTCTTTTCAGATGACGTCCAAGACTCATAAACCTGAGATGACCGTCTTAGCAGGAGGCATGCTGGGCCTCAAACATTACTTGGTCAATTTCACATATGTCTTTTTGTCTTTTCAGATGACATCTAAGACCCATAAACCTGAGATGACCGTCTTAGCAGGAGGCATGCTGGGCTCGGATGCTGGGGCTCAAGCATTACTTGGTCAATTTCACATGTCTTTTTGTCTTTATTTTGTCTTTTCAGATGACGTCTAAGACACATAAACCCGAGATGACCGTCTTAGCAGGAGGCATGCTGGGCCTCAAGCATTACTTGGTCAATTTCACACATGCTGTGGAGGAAAGTAAGTATATTGTTTCAACTCCAAACCCAAGAAAATGCTTCAATTTTCTGTATCTATCCAATAAAGAGATCAATCAGGCAACGTTCGAAGTAAGCGCTTGTCCGCTTGTCCGGGACAACCAAAATTTGCGCCGGACAAGTGAAATTGAAGTGAGCACTTGTCCGATGGACAAGTGAAAATCGAACATACTTAACTATACAACAGTATTCCATAAGCTTATCAGGACCAAAATGCAATATCGTGTCCCAATATTTCTGACAGAATGACCGCAAATTCGATAGTTTAGACCGAGAGAAAAAATGTTAAAATAAAATCCAACATATTGCCGCATCGGCGAATGTCCTAGGGGAACTCCCGAAGCTTGACTGTGATGCTGCAATGTAGAGTTCTATTTACGTTTCAAACACTCGCATCGCTATCTACCAATTTCACATTTCATGTATTTACGTATATCAATGTTGAACTTTGAAGATCGAGGCTTTGGTCTCTGTTACATCCGTTCGTTATCGCTTGCATGTATTACAATACCTTATATTTGAACTATGGTCTCTTTTTACGAGTATATTTTCCATGTGTTTACATTTCGTCATATGTTTTGTGTTGTGCATGTACGGGTCAAATTACGTCATTGATAAGTTGACCTACCTAATTAAATATGTCCGATATGGTCAGGCCTTCTAGCATTCGTTCGTAACATAAGCATGATGTAAACATTGCAATGAATGAAAATAGAATGGAATGTTGTGGTATTGGAAATAAATAACAACTGAAAATAAATTCATAATCACTTTATTATTGCATTATTACATTCGGTAAGCTTAAGCATGTATGCCTGACTGTAGTCTTGTAGGACATTTTTAAGCTTTCAGGTTGATGAACGGTGTTTTCAGGAATCCCCTGGCGACCAATTAGAATTAGTATTTTTCTTGGTCGCAAACGGCGATTGCGAAAAGACGGCATGGTCGCATCAGCCAAAATTTGGTCTTGGTCGCAATTTACAGGGTTGGACCTGCATGGGACCCAAATTAGTTGTAATGAGGACCTTGTAACTACATTTATCTTCTAATAAACAGTTGCAGCTTTTACTAGCTGTGCAAAATTTGTGTAATACCTTGTCTTTGTTCTATTTTTGCATACAACGATTTAACAAAACAAAAAAAATTGGGCAAGCAGATTTTTGTCCGGACAAGTAAAATAAATATGCTACTTGTCCGGTGGACAAGTAAAATTATTTTCTTACTTCAAACGTTGCAATCAGGGATTAGATGATATTTCCAAAACAGCCACCTAGACCACCTTTGCTGGCGAGAAGTGTCAAACTGTTTGAAAGTTTGGGTCTGTAGAACTAGTAGAGGAAGGGTTTCTAGGACCGAAGTGGTTGTCTCTAGTCTGAAGCACCTGCATTCTCGGACTCTGGTCTTTCGTTAATTGGCCTCTTGAATCATTACCGGGTTAAGGAACTGTTAAAATGTGTAGGGATCTTTAATTTCAACTGTTTTAAATTGTACAATCTCATTTCATTAACACTGATCTTTTCTTTGACAAGTAAATAGTCATCATCTTAGACAAAGAATTCAGGTGATATGGAAGAATTGTATAGGAGGCAGCGTATATGGCAATTATGAGAAAACCACCATTTAATAATAATAATAATAATCGGCTTTTCAAAACAAAAAGGGGAACCAAAGTTGTCAGCTTATCTGGATTTTGTAATTTGACAATCAAGGAGATCCAATAACTCCATGTCTTCTTTCATGTGTTTTTCTGATTACAGATAGTCCCCATACCAAAGACATTTACCGGTATGCACGTATGTCTATAGATCCCAGTGTCAAGAATCAACGCTATGAGCTCAATGTAGTCGCCTTGGAGCTGTTTGGACTGCACGCAGGGCAATTCAGCACACTGTTGTATGACGACCATGAGGTTTGTAAATAAACAGTTACATCTAAAGATCTTAATAAAGCATTGGAGAGATCATTTTGTAGATTATGTACTCTTGATATGTTAGGAAAAAATCATATAAAAGAAGGTATAAGGAGCAGTAATTTCTTATTGTCAAAAAACAATATTAATGAGAAAAGAAGATATAAGAATTTTGACACATGAGCTGAATCTTAAAATTTTGCATTTTCGGTCAAATATTGGCATGTCAATCATGTTCAGCTTTAAATCATGTACAGAAATCCACATTTCTTTTTACTGTATCTCTTAAACAAAACACAATGTAGGCGTGAAATGTGCAGGAGTTGTGGTATCAAAGTCTTTCTTGTGGTACCAAAGTCTCCTATTTGATTTTGGAAAGTGGGAGGTAAAAGTGATCAGAATACATACCTTTTACAGGCTTTTTATCAGCAACTAGGATTTATTAAAAAACTCGGAAATCACATTTTGTTCTGTTTCAAAAATTAATAATTTGCTCATTTTGAATTAAATATTTATTTTGTTTGTAGAAAATGTACGAAGCTTTTCTCTTCTGGAGTGAACATCACAACACAACTTGTCGCCACGCTGGTTTTGTGGCGCTAAACTCATTCCTGAAACAGATATCAGACATGCTGGTTCAGAGAGCTCCTCAAAAGCAGGCTGCAGATAAAGTTGTGTTCAAAGTAAGTGCTTGACAGGGTGGGATGGGGTGGGGGATGTGTGTGTAGTAATATGGCATCTTGTCGCCATGCTGGTTTTGTAGCACTAAACGCATTCTTGCAACAGATATCAGACATGGTGGTTCAGAGAGCTCCACAAAAGCAGGCTGCAGATAAGTTGTGTTCAAAGTAAGTGCTTGACAGGGGGGATGTGTGTGGGGGTGTGTCGGGTGGATTTTGTTGCCATGCTGGTTTCGTAGCGATGAATGCATTCCTGAAATAGATATCTGGCATGCTGGTTCATAGAGCTCCACAAAAGCAGGCTGTAGATAAAGTTGTGTTCAAAGTAAGTGCTTGACAGGGGTGTGTGGGTGTAGTAATATGGAATCTTGTAGCCACTCTGGTTTTGTTGCGCTGAACGCATTCTTGAAACAGAAATCAGACATGCTAGTTCAGAGAGCTCTTCAAAAGCAGATAAAATTGTGTTCAAAGTAAGTGCTTGACAAGGGTGTGTGTGTTTGTGTGGATCATGTCGCCACGCTGGTTTCTTTGCGCTAAATGCATTCCTGAAACAGATATATGTTATATTAGTTCAGAGAGCCCCTCAAAAGCAGGCCGCAGTTAAAGTTGTGTTAAAAGTAAGTGCTTGACAGGGTGTGTGGGGTGGGGGGGGGGGTGTGCGAGGTAATGGCATGTTTCCATCATGCTAATTTTGTAGAGTGTGATGCTTTCTTGACACATATTGGACACGACGAGCAAAGTGGAGGTGTTAGGGTGTGTTGGCAATGTGACATTTTGTCGTAGCGCTGGTTTTATGGCCCTGAATTATTTCGTAAAATAAACGTTTAGACATGCTGGTTCAAAAGGATCAACAAAAGCAGGCCACAGATAAATTCAATGTGTAAGTGTTTGATGGGTATGGATGTGTGGTGTGGGGATGGTTAATATGATGCCTTGTTGGCTTGCTAGATTTGTAGTGCTGAACAGTTTTGTGAAACAAATATCAGACATACATGTACCTCAATGAGCTCCCCAAAGCAGGCCACAGATTAAGTTTTATTCAAGGTAAGTACTCCATGTGTCTGAAGTGTATTGGATGGTGGTGGGGTGTGTAGGTGGGTAGTACGGCACATTGTAGCGCTGAATACTTGCTTGCAACAGCTATCAGACATGCTGGTATCTGTTCAAGGTATCAGACATGCTGGTTCAGAGAGCTCCAGAAAAACAGGCCGTGGATAATTTTGTTTCAGGATGAGTACTTTATGGGGAGCATGTTTGGGGTATATAACATTTTGTCGCCACACTAGTTTTGTTGTGTGTGAGAGGGTAATGTTGTCGCCACACTGGTTCAGTAGTGCTGAAAACCTTGTAGGAACATATAATTGACATGGTGGTTCAAAGAGCTGCACAAAAGCAGGCTGCAGATTAAGTTCTATTTATGATAAGCGTTTGATTGGATCAGTGGTTCTGTTACTCTGAATTGTTTCTCTCAACAAATATAGGGTGGTCTCCAATCTTCATGTACAAATTTAACCCTTTGAACCCGACGGCTCACGTGTATATGTACTGTTGACCCGGGCCAACCCGAAAGTTAAAAAACACAATATAACCCCTAAACTTGCTTTGATTTTAATTTCCCTTGCCTTACTATTTCATTTTACAATAGTCTGAATTGTTTCACTAACCAGCATTCACAAAAGAATACTATTTATGTCGACTAACATATTCGACATTTACGTTGTAGTCTATGGGCGAAGCCATATGTGTTGAAAATTGTGATGGAATTTACTAAAATATGAGGAATTGTTCACCTCTGTCGAGTAAATAAGAGGAAAACGACCCATCAACCATCGGTTCAAAGCTTTATTGAAGTCATCTGATTTAAATAAGACCATTGAAAATGGTAACTACCCGTGCCTGTTGACAGACACATCATGTTTCCGACACATGACCTGAAAGCCGGTAAACCGGCTCGTCGGGTCAGCGGTACAGATACACGAGGAATGGCCAGGGTTCAAAGGGTTAAGGAACAAAATTCTTGACATCTTCTGTTTTAACATTTTGTTGTAAAGTAATCCACACACAAAAATGTCAAAAGTTACAGTCTATTCTGTTTACTTAACAGTCTACTGTTTGGCCAGAATTAATGAGTGTTTGTTTTGCTAGGAAAAATGTGTGGATGTGTGCTTATGGAATTTTGGTAATAAAATCAATACCTTGCAGCACATAATTTTAGACTAGGTCTAATAACTTTATTGCATCTAGTTTATCGCTACTGTATCTTTCTTTCGTCTGTCTAGTATTTCATCAAGAAATTCCGAGGCACTATTGACAATCCACAGAGTGACACAAAGGCACTGTCATCAGCAATCAAAGGCTATGGATTCTTTGCTGCAGTAAGTTTCATATTCTTAGAATGTCTCAAAAGATTAATGATTACTTCCTTCACAAAGTGAAACGTGGTCAAATCTTTATTCTTTCCCTTGTGGGGGCCAAGATTTGAGTTAAGCATGACCGGAATTTGAACCTGCGATTTTCTGTTTATTTAGCGGACACTGCCAATTGAGCCATCAAGACTAGATTTTAATCTAGAGGCATTCACTTCAAATTGATATCTCTCTGCATTTATTTAGGAAGGCACATTTGGTAGAGAACCAAATTATTTTAGCAAAATAGATAAGATAAATAGATTGTTTTTTTAAATGGTGGGTTGGATGTATTTTATTCTATAAGGAGATTTATAATAACAACAATTACAGCAGCTGTAAATGAGAGATATAATACATACATACATACATACATACATATTCAATTTATATTGCGCTTATTCTTAAATAGTCTTAAGGTCTAAGCGCATATTACATACTACTGCAAAGCAGGAAAGATAAA
>JXSR01S015527.1:19868-30422 GCA_000969725.1 Ophiothrix spiculata
TCCAACTTAAAACGGTTGGCTATTGGTTAATTCTCAAAAACAAGCGCTTCCCTTGGGCTTTCTACCAGATGAAAACTCACGGTAAAAGATAGGAATTAGAAGTGGGCGGAGCTTACAGTCAACTTCTTAAATAGATATCGTGACGTCAAAATGTAACTGCATTTCTATAGCTGGGCTGCTTTCAAGAGACTTTCGTCACACATACTGATTCCGTATAGTACAAAGGAGTACATTTAGCGGTGAGCACCGGAAAAATGTCGCGATATCAGGTGTTTTTAAGGCTTGTGACAAGTGTACATTGAAACAGGGTCCGCTCTCCAATTCGACGGTTCGCTTGTCCGACAGCTCGCTAGTCCGAAGGCTCGCTAGTCCAAATGTGTTATTCAATGGGGTAAATATAACCTTAAAAGAGGCTTGCTAGTCCAAAAAACAGCTTGCTAGTCCGAATATAAAAATAGGCTTGTCAGTCCGAATTTTAAAAACGGCTCACCAGTCCGAAATTTAGAAACAGCTTGCTAGTCTGTGTTTGAAAATACTCTTGCTAGTCCGAAATTGGAGAACTGCTTGCTTGTCTAAATTTCGGAAAAAGTAATAGAAATATGGATATACTTTTTATCTATTCGGACTAGCGAGTTGTTTTCAAATTCGGACAAGCGAGTCTTTGTTGTAATTATGACTTGCCCGAGCTGTTTTTAAAATCAGACTATCGAGCCTATTTTGAAATTCGGACTGGTGTGCTGTTTAAAATTTGGACTGGTGAGCCGTTTTCAAACTTCGGACTGGCAAGCCTAAATTACAATTCGGACTATCGAGCTGTCGAACTAGCGAGCTGTCCCCCATTGAAACATATGTCAATTTGTCTTGTCAAAGGTCTCCAGTCCCAAGACATTCCTGCAAGCAGTCTGGTATGATTTCAGTAACCCAATAGCGCACTTGCAAACCCTTTGGCATCAAATGACACTGGCATATTTGATCCTTTCTTTTTAAGAGTGTAGGCTTAGGCACTTGCAGACACCAACCATGCGACAGTTCGGAACAACGACAGAGATAAATGGAATGACATCCGATTTTAAGATATATACATGGGGAGGCCACTAGCTAGAGGCCTTGATAAACAGAATAATTCATTTAAAACCCCATATGTCCTTGCTGGAAATGGAACCGCAGATCTTTTGCAATGAAGAGAGAAATACCAGTGTATCATACTACTCCCCCTGAAGGACTTAACAAACTCGATTCAAAAAGTTCCTTATAAAATGAATTGAGCATCTTATTCTATTGATCTCCATGGTTTTTATCCCGGGATTTTACCTATATATAGCCGCTCAAGATGAAACCCTAATACCGCATGCGTATAAAATCCCATTTATTGAAGGTCTGCGGACCTTATATAGTTTTGTCGATCACAAATTAGGGATGTTACCACAGAAGAGATGTTGACGCCCTAGATCATGATTAGTACACATGTATAACGGCGTTACCTCATTATCGACCATGATAATGTTTTTCTTTAGAATTTGATTCATTCATCTTATTTACTAAACACATGAGGTTGTTCAGTCTTAATTTCAGCTGGTTATATAAATGGAGTTTTTAGAAATATTCAATTTACGAAAACACGTTCGTGCTATAATAGCTTATTATGTAGCGGATTTTGGGCGCCTTTAAATGTGCAAAATTTGTAAACACTGCTTGGACGTCGTAGGACATGACATAACAATGCCCGCACGATGTAAATCAATTCTTTCAATGTGTGTATTTATTTGATTACGTTATGTCCATGTTCTTCCGTCGGATAGTAAGAAATGTTCGTGATGTTTTATGTTTAAAACCTAGCGCCTATTTAGGTGAGTTATAACTGCAAATAACTTACTAATAAATGAGAAGCAGTTGAATATACTTCTTATCATGCATTTTTGAAAAGTATATAGTTTAAAGTAAAGCATTTGGTATAGGCCTGTGCAGTAATGTGGTGTGAAAAATGCAATGTGTGAAATTATATATATTCTACTACTAGGAGACAATATAAAACCTTGAAATAAATGTCAAGTGGGTTTGCATATTTTCCCCGGCATATTGAAGTCCACGGGGTACAACTTAGTACAAAATTGTATTACTGAGTCACCATGTGCTCGACAGTGGAAAAAATTGGCTCGCCGTACGGTGTTAGCGCGGACACTGCCCCGACTTGAGTGTCAGGAGATTTAATGCAACTCTTTTTTGTATTTTTTTTTTAATTTATTTTTATCTATGATCATAGGAAGTTTTATCAAATTGTCCCGATATCTAGTAATTGCATAGATTTAAAGGGATGAGTAATTGACTGTTTTTTAAACATATGAAGCGTAAATCATCCTTAATTTAAAATATTGTCCAATGCCTTTTATGCAATAAAACTATTGTTCTCTCAAGAAAAAATAAAAATTCATCCAAACCCACTCATACACTCTTATAGAAATTGACGTAACACGATATATCAAACCCATTGTTCCCCACTAGACCCCACTGTATGCGCGTGATAGTTATAATGCAAATTGTGAATCTTGAATAGGCCTAGCGCCTATATTCACTGTATGTGTATTATTGGAATTCGCTTAATTATCTAAGCATTGGTATCGATTTTCTTATTTACTGATAAGGAACCCGGGAAAGGGGGGGTAATTAGTTAAAAGGTGTGTGTACGGACGTGCGGCCAAGAACGGTTGCATTTGTGACCTCCCAGGTTTACCAAAAACCCCTCAAAAATTTGAAAAATGGTTTACACAACGGTTCCATTTTTCAAAAAAATTGTAATTTTTGACCAAATTTTCCTTTGGTGTACCTGGGACCATATCAATGGGTCCATTGGGTTTTATGGTCCTAGGGTGTACCTGTCGGTTGTAAATTGAGCTTTAAAAGTACAATTTACATTGTAAAAATGTATTATTGTTAAAGTCAAAGTGGTTTACATATGAGTAGCATTTTTCGCTTCCTCAGATTTACAGAACGGGTGGTAGTCGAAAACCCAACCGAAAACTGAGTGACCCCCGGAATAATGAATAACTGTCTACCAATTGGGTGAGTTCTTCATCTCAATTTAATGATGCCGGGGGGGGGTACTCAGATTTCGGTTGGGTACGGATGCGCGGCCGGAGTTTTCGACTACCACCTGTTTTGTAAACCTGAGAAAGCGAAAAAATGCTACTTATTTAGTTTTATTCACCAGCACGAAGGCATGACATTAGATAAACTTTTACATGGTTCAAATCGATATTACTCAGAAAATGAAGGTTAGCAGAGGTGCAATTAAAACTTGAAAGAAATTGTGAAGATTATGTTAAAATGTCAAAGAAAAATATGATGATAGATTTTTCCTTTCGGACCATGACATTGACATTCATGTTTCATCATTTTCATTTACACTATTTGACGTTGACAAGACATGCATGAGCATGATCATAGGTGTCAATTTCAGGGGGGACAGGTCCCCCCACGTTTTGAAGGGTGGGGGACACAATATTAAGTTTCCCCCAGGTTTTGAATACAAACGATTTATTTGCCCCCTGGACCCCCCCCCCCCCCTTCAAAATGAAATGACGCCCATGAGCATGATATCATGGAGATAGAAACTTCGTATCCAGTTCATTTGGTCGTTTTTAAATATGACAATTTGTAGAAAATCAAGTAACTCAGGCTTATTCTTGTCAATACACATTTTCTGCATCATATATGATGAAAAAACTTTATTTTCCAATCAATTGCTAAAAATCATGACCATTGACCTGGACTGGTCTGTGTAGTACATAGAAAAAACAGTTAGTTTTTTTGAGAAATATAGTGAGGAACGGCTTTATTATTTGTTATTTTCAGCAATTTACTATTCATTTTTGACAAATTTTTATTAGCTGAATGTTTGACATATCACAAGGAGGTAAAAGGTTTTTTCCTCTTTTCTCTACACCTGCTACCCCGAAGATGGAGAAATTATATATGTTTGCTAGGTTATGAACTTTTTACATCTCAAACTCTTCTGATAGTAAGTTATCAAGCAAAGGAAGAAAAACAAAAACATATTTTGGAATTTCCAAAAATCTGGTGAGGGCAGGGATGATCAACTGGTTATTTTTGTTACCGCACATGCAGACCTTCAGGGTTCCGCTCGGATCCAATGAACTCTCATTCCGTACTAATTCTACCGCCAACAACCTAATACCGGAACCTATGGAGATTATTTCTTGAGTCATGTTTAACATTACAGGAAATTACGAATAAAATGCACCACCATACATGTCTCAAATTTTCCAATACTGTATAGGTTTATTATTAGTGTCTTGCATGCCTGTCATGAAATTCTATCATCTATTTCTTGTCATGTTAATTCATTAACTAAATTTTCGAGCCCAAACACGTGTGTGTCACTTGTAGTTTGTGTCAAATTAATGCGATTTTGATATGATGAAGATGTATCACATTTCTTTAATCTTGAATTTTAATTAGCTGTCGCTTACACATCCCAGATTTAAATAAGAAGCGAATAAAGCATGCGCCAATGCATCATTTTACGAATATTGATGATGACACAAAAATAAAGAAATACCTCTTATTCAAGCCATCACTCAGGTAGACGAAATTACTTATTGCCTTCACTTCTTTATAAATCATGGATATTCAACATTGACACAACTCCATTTTACTTTTTGCCATCAATAAATTATATGTTATATACGAGTGGTATCAAAAAGTTTTAAAGATCACCAAGAGGAATAGTTGTTTGTCTATTTTTCTTTATGTACATCAGGGTTCAAAAATTATCTCATAAGTGTAGTTACATTCTTACAGGTGGTTAGGTGGCGAGTCATGTAAGCAACCTTCCCACACATATCTCAGTGGAGATAATTGAGACACGTGGCGTGAATAGATATATGAATTATGCCCACCATATCACCGGGCAAATCAGTTATGGCACATCAAAAATGGTGTTTTTTTGATACCCTAGTATAGGGTAGAGTTTTCTTTTTCAGTAGATATCAAAATTATGGAAATCGATCAACAAATGACATTACGATATAAAAAAACATGACTGACCTGAGAGTGATGATTTTTAGCAAAATACAAAATATTTTTTTTCACTAAAATGATGTTTGGAATAAAATGTATAATTTTGGGCCAAAAAAAGGTCCAAAAAATCATGTTTTGGGGCAAACATTTTACAGGAAAACTTACTAAATTTTGCTTTGGTGAAGCTTTGGTGAAATTTTAAACTATTTTACTTCTAGAAATCAATATCTAGGAACGCATTTCTCAAATTTTTGATTTTTTTTCTTAGTTTTTTAAACGAAGGGTTGACGGGGCCTTAATTGGAGATGTTTGCTTGCTACAGAAAGGGAATTTTTTTCTGAAAGAATAATATTTTGCAATTTTTATGATGATTTCCAATTTTGTAAAAATAGGCAATTGATTACATGGAAATTATAAACGGTGTTTGTATTTATCTTACATTAGGCCCCCCAAAAAATATTGTTGTGTTGCCCTCCGCGCCCGGTCGTAAATCGCGGAAAATTCGGACCGGTGTTTTTTTTTTCAATGTTTATTTATACCATAATTTGACTTATTTTATGATTTTCTATATTTTTAATCAAAATGCACAGCAAAATGATGTCATTTTCATTTTTCTAATACATACAGAATGAATAAAAACGTACATTTTAACATTTGAAATAGTTGCATTTTATTCTGTATTCGCTATACAAAAAATTAAACCTACTTACGACAACAGTACTCCTCAATCAATAACAAACATGGGGGGGGTTTTGCGCTGATATTTTACTAGCCTCTACTACAGGTTCGACTACAGACTGCGTTTAATTCCTGCCGTCTTTGTTTTTTGTTCCTATAATGCTATTTTGTGAACGAGTAAAAACACTGAGACTGATTTGTAATTGAAGAGTGTAGAATAAGAAGTACTTAATTCACAAAATACTTGTTCTGAGTTATAAGCGTTTAAAGTTCTGACTTTTCTATAATTTTTAAATGCAAAAAACATTGAATACATATTAGGTGCATGTAATCATATAGTCGAGTGTATCATTTATGGTGATTTAGAAGGCTGTATCGATTATCGATTTTATGCAATCAATAATCACTATTTTGCACTTAAGTACTTCTTTCTCTACATTATGATCGCCTCTCAAAAAATCCTATTTATCTCAAAATGTGTAATCCAAACATTTTATAAGTATATATATTTGTAATGCACAAGTCATGACGAACAATTTGACATATCATTCGTGTAAATCGGACCTTCTTGAAAATTTTACCTCATTTCACGTTTCAGTAAACTTTGGTTTAACCAAACTGCTTAACCAAACCCCAAAGATATATAAAAGTATATATATTTGTAATCTACTGGATGAAACGAATAATTTGATATGTAACTCGATATATTTAGAGCATTTTTGAAATTTGACCCAAAAATCACTCACGCGTGGCGACCACTTACCATGGAAAAAAATTGCCTTTAAATTTGTGAAATTAATTTCTGTCCTTCAGTTACATCAAAACCACCAATAACTCAATATCGTCAAAATGTGAATTAAGTATTTCTTGTTCTACAGTCGTCAATTTTATTCGGGAGGGGCAAAAAACCATACTCAAACTTGAATTTGAAAGTATTAAGTGTGAGCAAGCTGTGTGATGGTGCACCAAGGGGGAATCTGAGTATAATGTCACTCCTCTTTTTATTTTTTGTTTTCATAAGCGAGGTATTTTGTTGTGATGACGGTATTTTGTGCCGTAAAATCCTTTTCTCTTTTATTTTCCTCCTCTGCTCTTTACCTTTTCCATTTGGTCTCTTTCCCTTCACCTCCTCTGATTACCCTTTCTATCTTTTTTCTCCATTTCGTCTTGTCTCCCCTTTTCCACACTTTGTTCTTGTACTTTATTGATTAAAAAATAATAAGTCTATCGCACGAACGCCGTAAGAAATGTCTGCTACCTTGTAAACTGGTAATAGGTAAACACTATTTCGTACGGCCACCGCAAGACGTTCGTACGAAAGCTTATGAAGTGGTCAAATAAACATTCTTAATTGTTCGTACGGATGCCGTACGAACGCCGTAAGCCTATTGTGGCCTGAGGCGCTGTGCAGGTTTTTTTAATGTGTAATATGTAGATCAACTCAATTGATGAATATTTTGAAAGTTTCAAGTAAATATCTACTTTCGTTTTTTATTTTACGGAAACGTACAGGACTCCGAGATTTGATATTTTGCCTTGAAAACTGACCAAATGACGTGCATTAACCTTGAAATCATTTCCCCAGACGCTAATGAATTCAACAAAGAAAGGGTGTTAAGAATTGGAACAGATTTCTCTTTCAAGTAGCATGAAAATAATTGGACTGCAGATTTCAACAATGTCAGAGAGAAGATGGATATGGGAATGCTCATATAACGATATTTATATTCTTATCAATTTTGAATGAGGTGCAGGATTGTGTATTTTTGACAAATTTGTCCCATTCAATGGCAATACTCCATTCATTTTGTTAAAGAACGGCGCAGTTCTGCCAATAGATACAATACTGCACCTTCACTGAAAACATTATTTCGTCAAACGTGGTGGAAAAGTCGTCAAATAGGGGTTATAAATTAGTCATGCAAGTGAATTTCCCCTTATTCGTCGCTTGACGATATTTGCGGGCGCATGACAAACGAAAACAAATGCAGGACAAATTAATTTGATAACTGTACGAATTACAATCTGTGGAGGACGAGTTTGAACGATTGACAAATGCACTTTTCGTTAATTGACAAATGCATATCGTCATGAGCTAAGGTCAAGACGAATTAATGTACGCATGACAAATTTTGTTGACAAACTTCTTTGAGCACGACTAACCATACCTGAGAGCTGACGAATTTGCATGACGAATTATATCGTATATAACGGGTTTCCATACCTTCAAGAAGTGGCGTGGCGTTTTATTCTCGAGTCGATTGCACAGGAGGACAATTAGCGACAACACATCTTTCGATTCGGATAGAACAACTCTTTAATTCCAGGTTAGGTTTGTGCCTAGCTTATCATCACATTCCGACCAGACCGCATTGGATTCGGAGTCGGACAGAACAACACTACTGGACTCAGAATTCCCATACTAATACTTAAGCTTACTCATCATACTTCATCATCAGATTCTGACCAGACTAGTCCATCTAGATGGACCCCACAAGCGAGCGACGTAGGCGCACGCTTCGCGTTCGCTTGCGAGGTCCATCTGGATTGACTAGACCAGACAGCCATTGTAAAACCTGCAAGCAGAACCTGAGTGTTTCGTCTAATTGATTTCACATGGATTGAGCCATACTTAAATGGAATTAGTCTACCGAAAACAACTTGAACCTCTGAAAAACTAGTGTCACTTGACAAATTAAGTGACAAATTATTATTCTTGCATGACAAATTAATTTTTATTCATGACAAACTAATTTTTCAGCATGACTAATTGTCATGAGAAAGTCGTCATACTAGACCGTTTTTCATGACCAATTATAATTCGTCGTTCAATACTAGTATGACGAATTCCATGACAAATTATAGTTTGTCATACTAGACCATTTTCATGACAACTTATTATTTGTCAAGTGATGAAACACAATTTTCAGTGTTGATGGAGTGCAATTTTAATGCTTAATTGCAAATTTTAGTAATCATAAGACATGTAAAGTGATCGGAAATTACAAGATAATATTTAAAATGGATGCCGGGGGGGGGCACTCAAGTATAATGTTGCAGGCATAGCGTGACCACGGTTTTTTCAAAACACCCCATAAAGGGGGGAGGGTTCTGAAGCCAAAATATACCCTTTCCCCCACATGACCTACTTGCGTACATGTTAGAAGACTAAACCATTTCGTTGTGTATACTTTTATACTGATATTCTTCAACAATTTTATGCAGGCAAGTTGCACTTTAATTTCCCCGTAATTTATTTGCTCATCTTGAAAATAAACCAAGAACAAGTGTTTAGAGGCAGGTGTTCAATCAGTCGCTTAGTATTTTAAACGTTTGGAACATAATATGGTACAATGTACTTTTCAAAAACCACTAGGGATTTTGAAGTAAAACAACGTTCGAATCGGAAACTATTCAACATTCATGTTTGCATCATGAAGCCAATTTCCTTTTTAAATCGATTGTCTTCTGGAGTACGTTAAATCAAGTTTACTCACCTCTCTGTTGGCTACACGTTTTTTGTATGTAATCTGTAATTGAAATGTAAATAACATTCCGCTTTTGCAAACGGTGTTCACTGTAGAATCTTTACTACCAAAACATAAAATACGTTTTAGCATGTGTTTCAAATTCATTCCCATAATTTTACTTTAATCAAAAGAACCCACTAAATGCTGATGTTGCGATAAATTGAAGCGATCCTCGTTAAGCTTGTCATAATATAATTAAGCAGCACGGCAAGTACTTTACACCTCTGCATTACACTCTCTTGTCACTCCATACATTGCTATGTTAAAATTATGCGTGTATATTGGATGGTTTTGGTTGCATTTTTTAATTCTTATTTTTGGATCAAAATATAATATTGGTTTCTAAATATTTGAGTTTCAATTTTTCAAATATTTGAGTTTCAAATTTTGGAGTTTCAGATATACGAGTTTGAAATATTCGAGTTTTGAATATTCGAGTTTTAAATTTTCGACGTTAAAATTTTCAAAGTTTTAATTTTTCGAGTTTCAAATTTTTGAGTTTCAAATATTTAAGTTTCAAATTTTTGAGTTTCAACTTTTTAGGTTTTAAATATTTTGAGTTTCCAATATTCCACACATGCTTTACAGATTTAATGAAACGGACATGAAATAAAATCAAAATAGGAACGCCATCAGTTGTTATTTTATACAAGAGGTTGGCCTAAAAACCCGTCAACCATGTCCATTTAAAGGTACTTGCAAAAGCCCATATGATTCGGTACAGTATGATTAATGTTATGACATATTTTGCGGGCCTGACTGAGTAGACTTTATGGCCAATCTGAAGACCGAGGTTTTTTCATGTAACGAAATAAAAATGTCGTACCTGTATCAAAGAACATGTCAGATTTATTTCTTGAATAAATGGCAAACTGATAAAATCGCGTCAAGATAAGTTGACAAGAAAAAGCAATTTTTTTTCTAAATTAACATGATTATTTCTCATCCAAATATATTCTTTTGATATAATATAGAGTATTATGTTTCTAATAAGTCATGTTTCGTTGATATGCAAAGTTTCTCTTTCCCTAAACATTTCAGCCCAGTTACAAGTAAAATATTAAAGGAATGCAACACCAAAACATGAGCTCTAATTTTGATATGGTTTGCTGAGCATGAGTGACAGCAATGATGTTTCGAAGCAAGGACAAACCTTTTCATTTTCCTTCCCAGTGTAAAACATGTGTCCATGGGTTTCAAGTGAAATTATCATTTTGTTAACTGTCAATTTGTCAATTTTGAATAATTTTGATTGTTTCTATCATCTCTTTGGTTCAGATTCTCAAAACACAATAATGATAAAACTGGA
>JXSR01S015529.1:0-12324 GCA_000969725.1 Ophiothrix spiculata
AGTCATTATATTTCAAGATATTTCAACCGCGAAAAACTGTGGCTTTTCAACAAATCATTTATGTGTCTGATTTTGGGTGGCGCTATACTGTTAGGTTCATAATATATATAAGAAAAATAGCTTCGACTTATGGCATATATGCGATACAGGGGTGTTTTGGGGCATCTTTTAAGAAAAAATTTGAGTGCTTTTAGCAGGGATGTTACATGACTTAAGTGGCGTCCTTGATACTCTGAGTAAAACATGAATGTAATGGAGTAAAACATTAATGTAGATGGCATACTTAAAGCAATACTATAAGGTGTTAAAAATGAAGCGCCCCCCTGTCACCCATGACTTTTGATTTGTTGGGCTTATTGGGTTTGTTTTTGGTAGATATGAATACCCTCCAAACGATTTGGCTCAAAGATGCTTACTTTTTCTGTTATGGCCAATTGTTGAATTAAATTCGGGATCCCGAATTTAATTCCACATGTAATAGTATAGGAAAGCATGCATGTGCTTTTTATTCATTTGTTGATGTCAAAACAATTTTTTTTACAAAATGCACTTGAAAACGCTTTTAGATAGTCACATTCTCCATTTTATGCTGTTTTTATAAACCATTTTTGATCAAATCTTATAGTATTGCTTAAAGCATTTTGATTTCTGAAATGTTGCTTTCTACTTACACAAAGTTAAGAGATGTGGCATCCTTGATACTCTGAGTAAAACATTGATGTAATGGAGTAAACATTAATGTAGATTGCATACTTAAGCATTTTGATTTCTGAAATGTCGTATTCTACTTACACAAAGCTAAGAGAACATGTTTCTCATATCTCTTCTAATGCAATACAATACAATACAATGCAGGAATTTATATAGCGCTCTTACATGAAAAAAACAGGTATAGTATCACAGCGCTTTACAAGAATAAAAAGAAACAAAGTACAAAAAATCAATTAATCAATTAATGACGTCACAATGTTGTAATAAAGCATGGCTGACCTGAAAATGTTGATTTTTAGCAAAACATAATGAGCCTTTTTTGGCTAAAAGAGGACCTCTTCAAAGTCCGTCTGTGGACAGGGAGTTAAAAGTGGGAGAAATCTATATCCTCGTATAATAGTACAATGAGAACATATGGTAATTTGCCATAACATTTTATTACATTTCTGATCCAAAAACACACTATTTATCATTCATACACTATGCTAGAGTTTTTTTGCAGAATACGATCATTGCCTGGAGAAATTCAAATTAAATTGCACAAACACGCCCTTTCCTCCTTTTTAAAACCAATTCATCTCCATTTTTATCATGCCAGATCTCTATCTAGTCACCTTGGATAAAAAATCTGACGGCAAGACATGGTTCAAAGGTTCAAGGAGTGGGACTGCTAGGAAACTGTTATTTGGCATTAAGATTCACTGCTTAAAATGGAATTCTTGCTACACACGTCATTCCTACATTAGATCTTAATGTGAATTTATCACACTTATAATTGTAATAAATTTGTCTTTTAAGATGGCTATATGCTGGAGGTAATAGTGCCATAAAATATGCAAATCACATCAAAGATCATAGACTGCACTTCTTCATAAATGCCAAGTGGACATTTTTAATCATAAATTTAAAGCAAAAAAAGTTTGCTCTAATCATTTTCTGTTTTAAAAAATCACGTCCCAGTATAAGAGCCACACTAACAGCTTCATACATCTTGGGGACTGAAAGTAAATCATAGCTTGGGTTAGTTTTGTTTATCAATGTGTTTTTACTTTTTAGACACACAAAAAAAGTGTCATCTTCTTCGGCCCAAGTTTTTTCTCACAACCATCCTCAGCGGTGATAGCCCTACTCCAAGGTAAGGATGATGTTCAGCTACCCATCCTCTTGTATGGTGTTGTTATGGTGTTTCTTTTTCTGGCACGATGGAGAAGGTTCAAAGCGTTGGAGCAAAATCAGGCCACAACTTTGTGCGGCCAGCCACAACCTGGCCACAGCCTTAATTTTCCAAGATGGCAACAATAGGCTTGATTTTTCACCTCAAGATTTTTGTAAATTATTCATTACATGTTTTGAAATTAATTAGAGGTGCATAATCAAGCCTACGGTTGCCATCTTGGAAAATTAAGGCAGCGGCCGGCCATACAAAGCTATGGCTTAAATGTACTCCAGCCCCTAACATTTTATTGGACTGAAACTGGAAAATTAAGGCTGCGGCCAGCCGCACAAAGTTGTAGCCTAATTGTGCTCCAGCCCTAACATTTTATTGGACTGAAATTGGAAAATTAAGGCTGCGGTCAGCCGGACAAAGTTGTAGCCTAATTGTGCTCCAGCCCTAACATTTTATTGGACTGAAATTGGAAAATTAAGGCTGCGGTCAGCCGGACAAAGTTGTGGCCTAATTGTGCTCCAGCCCTAACATTTTATTGGACTGAAATTGGAAAATTAAGGCTGCGGTCGGCCGGACGAAGTTGTGGCCTAATTGTGCACCAGCCCCTAACATTTTATTGGACTGAAATTGTTGCATCTATCAAATTGAGTACCACTAGACCAACTTTTCATATCACACTAGATGGTGCATACATGATTGAACAAATTTGAATGCTTGGGTTTCCATTATTCAGTAGTCCGATCCTAGGACCTTGATTTTTTCCATGTTACTATCCACAATATAAAACCACTATCACATCATACCACTTATACTAGAAAGCCTCGAGTTCTACATAGCAGATTGATTGCATAGCAGACTGATAACCCCCCTCGAATTTTTTTTTTGGGGGTAGGTAGTTAAGTGACTTTCTTGATCACTGGACTTGGTAGTTATATCCCTGTTGGTTTGTGTCACCCAAAAAAATAAGGGTTCTATTAATCGAACTATTATCCAGTATAAGTATCTCAATTACAATCTTCGGTCTTACAAAAGGTTCTATCACTTGGTGATTATAATTTGTTGCTATGGTGAACTTAGGCAAAATATTTTTAGATAAAACTATATGCTTACATTTCAATGAGAGAAAAATGAAATATCACTGAATGTTGTCTCCTACAGATAAATCTGAATGCTTAGGTTTCCATTAACCAGTATAAGCATCTCAACTACAATCTTCTGTCTTGCAAAAGGTTCTATCACTTGGTGATTATAATTTGTTGCTATGGTGAACTAGGACAGGCAAAATATATTCCAATAAAACTATATGCTTACATTTCATTGAGAGGAAAGATGAAATATCACTGAATGTACCTGAAAATAGATGTGGTAACAATGGAGTTGGAAAGGAGCTACATTTTTGGAGGGGAATAGTTATAAGTGAAACTTCTCAAAAAAGAAAATAAGAAAAACATTCATGAAATAGATGCATATTTTGTAGGCTTTTAAGTTCCAAATATATCCATTAATTATGTTAGACAAAGCCAGAAATTAACTTACGACTTTAGCTTTCGACATCTTTGACGACGTCTTGATCACAAGTGGTGATATCCACTGGTTGACCCGCTAGTGTTGTCCTTCCTAGAGGGCGAAGTTCGTTTGTTTAGCAGGGGATCGTAGGGGAGAAAATTTGAAAAACATTTCAAGGTTGTGTTCCTTGAAAATATTTACACACTTTGATATATATATAATGAGCTTGGATATTGGTGATCTGTTTTTATGCAGTTGCTTGCTAGAGACATATTTGAGAGTATCTTAATATTGGCCCTATAGTTTCATAAATGTTACAAAAAGTGGGGATCAAAATTTCAAAATCTAATCGGAGAGGCTTTGATTTGGACAATCCCAATCTCATTTTCTGGTATCTTTCAAAGTGATTCAAATAATAGTTTGTTCTTATTTATTTCATTTGTAATGATATGTCAGTAATGGCCATAATTAAATTTATTCTGATGTGCAGCACTTGCTCAACTTTAGCCAACCATTCCCACACAGAAAGTGTTATGACAATACTTTGATCTAGTATTGAAATCATGAATTGTAAAATGCTCTATTTCATATATCTTTTAAGCAAAATTTTGAGTGCTTTTAGCAGGGATGTTACATGACTTAAGTGGCGTCCTTGATACTCTGTAAAACATTAATGTAATGGACTAAAACATTAATGTAGATGGCATACTTAAGCATTTTGATTTCTGAAATGTCGTATTCTACTTACATAAAGCTAAAAGAACATTTTTCCCATATCTGATTGTCTGATTAAAGCAATATCAAAACTTCTACTAACCATGCTAACAAATGCACTGCTAAATCAGTAGGATTAGTAAGGCGTTTTTGAAGACTGAATAGAATACTTAAGATATGGAAAACAGACACTTCTTTTTATCTTTAAAAATAAAGTTATGTTTCATGCAAAATCAAAATTTGCTTTAACAAGAATGTATGTACATTAAGGCTCTGTCAGACATCACCGTATAGAGCAAACGTACAAAAGTTTCACATATTGAAAGTGTGCTGAACGGACCACCACCGTATGAATAACGAATTAAACGTGTACATAACGGAGAGACAGAACGGATAACGTATTGAACTTACTTGTAACAAACACATGGCAAACAACAATGCATAAAACTGAGCAATAGTGGGATAAAGTATGTTAGGTGTATGTTTTGCTCTATACGGTGATGTGTGACAGAGCCTTTACAAGTGCAATATATGTGACCCGCCATATCAATAGGTATCTTAAGGTCAGCATAGTAAATTACGTGATACGGGCCATTGAAGCTGAGCATACAAAAATCACGTCCAAGTTCAAATTTCTCATTTCATCAGAAACATTACCTTTGAAGTGTATTCTATCATATCAATTTGGTTCCAACATTCAAAACATAAGAAAATAGTTTTCTGAATCAGCTAAAACCTTTTACCAATTTGGATGTAACTTTGCAACCAAGCATCCAATAACCAAAAGCAAGGTGTCATTTTAAAGACTACAAAATTAATTTTCATTTTGGGATCCTTAAGGTACCTTTTGATATGGCAGGTCACATATGATCTTTCCAAGTATTTGTAATTCTCAAATTCATCTGCGGTTACATTTTATATTCATTTATGATGATTAGTAACACATCCCCAATGATTTATCTGATGTAGTTCAGGATCAGTAAGGTGCCGTTATCACGAATATGACACTATTACAATGTATCAACAAGTCACCTGTCTGTTCAGCACATCATCTCTCATCAATCAACGATGCATTAATGACTCCTCAATTTATATCATAACCTTACAACCATATTTCTCAGCTACATGAAACCCTCTCTGGACAGCTATACCAAAACTAAAGCTTTGGTTTAACTTTCATTAATGCTAGTTTTTTCTTCTTTTTTTTGTATTGGATGTATTATCCATGTCTAACACATTTTTGGTTTTATACCACAGTTAATGTACGGTAGGGATGTTTTGATATCCTGTGAGCTATTAAACCCGATCTTCGAGTTAATAATCGAAGGGATTATCATAGCGGCACATGGATCAAACATAGAGCACATATTTCAGGATACAGTATATATGCAGCTTACAATTTGCACTGATATTAGGCCTAGTAACAAAAATAACCAGTTGATCGTCCCCTCCCTCTCCGATTTTGGATGCTGCACCAATTTTTTTTTTGTTATTTGTTATTTTTTCAGAATCCCAAAAATAAAACCAATAAAACATTTTTTAATTGGTATTGACAAGTGGATACCATGATATCATCTTCAAATATGTTATGGTGAACATCTTGGACATGGCAACCATCATGGAAAAAATAACAAATAATATGGGCCTCCCTCACCAACTTTTTGGAAAAGTCCATATGATCAACTGGTTATTTTTGTTACTTGGCCTTACAAAAACTCCACAGGAACTCCAAACACTGGTAAATATAGGGTTCAGACTTCAAGTATAACTTTGGTCTACAGATCAACAAATCAAAACAGGTCTCAAGTTATAGCTAAGAAATCCAGACAACAATCACCAAAAGTAACACTAAAAAAAGCTTGAACAAGTCCAAAAGATAATTTACCTAGGAGGTACTACTGTATCACTGAGTTACAAAATGATAGCTGCAAAACGATGTTGAACAGACTTTGTGAAGCACAAAATTAAGGAGACAAAATTTTAAGTAATTGTTCACTAAGATATCTATTCAATTTAATAACACCTTTTCAAATGTTTTCTTTATGTTTAAAAAATAAAGAAAAGTGCTATACTTTTAGTGGTGGCCAATGTTTTAAATGTTAAATCAACCTATAACCCTAACCCTCCTCAGTCCAACAAAATCCAACAAGCAAAAATCAAGAAATTCGCCTAAGTCCAAATACGTCATAGACCGGGGTTACAGATGGGCACGAAAGTGCTGCCATGGCAGGCCATACTCGGTGGCTTGCCATAGGTGGACATTGGAACGGGATGCGAGAGGTCAAGGGTTCAAATCCCAGGGGAAACGGGAAATTTTTGTATGACGTATTCGGACTTAGATAGTTTTTAAGCGTTTGGGAGTTAGGGTTAAGATAACTTAACTATAAATACAAAACATCAAAAGTTAAATTACTTGCAAGGCTGGCGAAGATACTTGTATGTCATTCAACTATTATTTTGAATAATCCTAAAATAAGCTTCAAAAATAAGATTTCCACTTGAATGATTAATGAATGCTTAGAATATCAGCAAAACAGGTGCAGGCTGAGGTTTACATTAGATGGGTAATTATTTATAGTAATGACAGTGCTTTTTATGTGCATTATGTGTTGCATTCAGGTCATGTTCCTAGTAGATACATGCCTGAAATTGATATTTTTAACTATTCCCTAAGTCTTAGAAAAGAGAAATGTTTCTACTTGTGCATTTTGAAAAGGCGTCAATGGTATGAAAATAACCACTTTGCACACCTGATCAACTGAACAAAATACTTCTGCTCTATATTCATGTAATACTAATCACAATTGGCTGCATCATAAGATATGAGATATCATGAAATTATTACATAGCTATGCATGGATTTTATCTAAATAACAAATTGATACTTGTAACAAGAATACTAGCAAGGATTATTTTATACCGGGCTTCTATACAATGTTGCAACTTGCTCTTTACTTAACAATATCTGATTTGAGGTGTGAATTTGAGACCTATTATTTGTTTCTTTGAGCTAAACAAAACAAATGTTGTGACAACTGTGCCTAATTGTCATTATAGCAACACTTCACTGCTGAGTCTGGTGTTACGACTTACATAGCTCCCCATTAGTTTGGTAATTATTAAAAGTCATGACAGGGTTTTCTGATATCTTGTAATATGTATTAGGTCTTGCTTTTAGCCAATGTCCATGTCCGTCAAAGTTTGTCATGCAGTAAAAGATGAAACGAGACATTTGACTTTATATTATTGTTTTTATTTTTTTAAAGCGTACCGATTTTTTTCTGGGAATGGCACGGTAGGGTTACCGCGGATTTCGAAGCCCTGCAAAGTACTATTGCCATTACTATTTCAAGTACAAAATTTTAACATGCTTCATATATCTGATGTATCTGAACTTAAAAAGTTTGTTTTCCATAAAAGCTACGAGGGTCCTTATGTTTGACATCTAAAATACAAGCACAAAACAAAGTCACTACTTTGTATCATAAGATATGAGATATCATGAAGTTATTATGTAGCTATACATAGATTTTATCTAAATAACAAATACTTGTTACAAGAATACTAGCATGGAATATTCTACAGGAGAGATTCTGTACGATGTTGGAATTTAAACTTGCTTTTACTTGACAATATGTGATTTGAGGTGTTAAGTTGAAACCTATTAATTTTTGTTTTTGAGCTAAACTAAACAAATGTTGTGACAACCGTGCCTAATTGTCATTCCACGCAGCAACACTTCCCTGTTGAGTCTGGTGTTACAACTTACATTTTGACCAATTTCTCTAAAAACGGACAAAAAGGTGAGATGACTAGCAAGTACTTAGAAAATAGCACTAAAAGGCAGGTGCAGGCATAGCTCCCCATTAGTTAGGTAATTATTAAGAGTCATGACAGGGTTTTCTGATATCTTGTGTATGTATTCAGGTCATGCTTTTAGCAGGTTGATGCTTGAAAATGATATTGGTAACTCTAACCTGATGACTTGAAGTGACACTGATACTAGTTGGACACCTTCCAGAAGAGCAGTCAAGATTGGACAAGGTTGTAAAATCTGAGGAAATAATGTCCATGTGGGGAGCTTTTTTAATGTCATCATATTTGAGAAAATCACTGCATACATAGTTAACCCTAACACTTTTGACCACTTCTTCGTTTAAAAGCTATCTCCTCGAAATCTACAAGTCAAAAATGGCGGATTTTCACCTAGATTATATCCCACAACCTCCTGTTTTCCGGTCCAATTATCACTGAGCAGGCGCTGCCATGGCAGCAATTTCTTGATCATAGCTAACTCAGGTCTATGACGTATTTGGAATTAGGCGAATTTCTTAACTTTGTGGAATGGAATATTGTGAGATTCAGTGGGGTTAGGGTTAGTATAGACCCATATGTACGCATTACTTACCCTAACACTTTTGACCACTTCTTTGTTTAAAAAGTTACTCTAACCTGATGACTTGAAATGACACTGATACTGGACACCTTCCAGAAGAGCAGTCAAGATTGGACAAAGTTGTAAAATCTAAGGAAATAATGTCCATGTG
This sequence comes from Ophiothrix spiculata, assembly GCA_000969725.1. Classification (NCBI taxonomy): domain Eukaryota; kingdom Metazoa; phylum Echinodermata; class Ophiuroidea; order Amphilepidida; family Ophiotrichidae; genus Ophiothrix; species Ophiothrix spiculata. Next base: position 8,647 of record JXSR01S015529.1, read on the forward strand.
GAGATCTTTTTTAATGTTAGCATATTTGAGAAAATCACTGCATACATAGTTAACTCTAACACTTTTGACCACTTCTTTGTTTAAAAGCTATCTCCTTGGAAATCTGAAAGTCAAAAATACCAGATTTTCACCTGGATACAAACCCACAACCTCCCGTTTCCCAGTCAAATTATCACTATGTCAAGCCACGGAGCAGGCGCTACCATGGCAGATATTAATACCCTCCAAACCATTTGGCTTAAATATGTTTACTTTGTATGCTATGGCCATTTGTTGAATTAAATTTCGGGATCCCGAATTTAATTCCATGTGTATTAGTATAGGAAAGCAGGCATTTGCTTTTTATCCATTTTACTATGACATAACAAGTTTTCGACAAAAAACACTTGAAAACAGTTTTAAATTGTCACATTCCTTCATTTTAGGCTGTTTTTACTCAAAACTAGTTCTGATCAAAATCTTATAGTATTGCTTTAACAATATGTGATTGAAGATGTAAATTTGAGACCTATTAATTTTTCTTTGAGCTAAACTAAACAAATGTTGTGACAAACGTGCCTAATTGTCATTCCAGGCAGCAACACTTCACTGTTGAGTCTGGTGTTATGACTTACATAGCTCCCCATTAGTTAGGTAATTATTAAGAGTCATGACAGGGTTTTCTGATATCTCGTGTTATGTATTCAGGTCATGCTTTTAGCCTATGTCCATGTCCGTCAAAGTTTGTCATGCAGTAAAAGATGAAACGAGACATTTGGCTTTATATTATTGTTTTTATTTTTTTAAAGCTTAACATTTTTTTTCTGGGAACGGCGCGGTAGCATTACTGCTGATTTTGAAGCCCTGTAAAGTACCATTGCCATTACTAAGTACAAACTTTTAACATGCTACATATATCTGATGTATCTGACCTTAAATAGTATTGTTTTCCATAAATACTATGAGGGTCTTTGCCTTTGACATCTAAAATACAAGCACAAAAACACAGTCACTACTATAGTATGTATTATAAGATATGAGAAATCATGAAATTATTATGTAGCTATGCATGGATTTGATCTTGACAAATTTATACTTGTAACAAGAATACTAGCAATGAATATTTTATTCCCGGGATTCTATATAATGTTGCAACTTGCTCTTTACTTAACAAAGATGTGAATTTGAGACCTATTAATTTTTGTCTTTGAGCTAAACTAAACAAATGTTGTGACAACCGTGCCTAATTGTCATTCCACGTAGCGTCACTACCCTGATGACTCTGGTGTTACAACTTACATTTTGACCTATTTCTCTAAAAACGGACAAAAAGGTGAGATGACTAGCAAGTACTTAGAAAATAGCACTAAAAGGCAGGTGCAGGCATAGCTCCCATTAGTTAGGTAATTATTAAGAGTCATGACAGGGTTTTCTGATATCTTGTGTTATGTATTCAGGTCATGCTTTTAGCAGGTTGATGCCTGAAAATGATATTAGTAACTCAAATATGATGACTTGAAGTGACACTGATACTGGACACCTTACAGAGGAGCAGTCAAGATTGGACAAAGTTGTAAAATCTAAGGAAATAATGTCCATGTGGAGATTTTTTTTAATGTTATCATATTTGAGAAAATCACTGCATTCAATGACAGGTGTGTGACTTGACCGTGAAAGTCACAATGTCCATCTCTCTAGATTATATTGTTTACTCCCTAGCAACTTTCAGACTTACCCTTAGCAAAAAGAACTTTCCAGGGAGGATTATTTGTATGTAAACAATCCAGGAAGTCTTCAGGACGTCTCCTAGACACTTTTTAGGCAATTCTAAGTAGTCTGAGTAAAATTAAATAATCTTATGATGTTGGCAGAGACACATATGGCATTCAGCTATCATTTTGAATGATCCTAAAATAAGCTTCAAAAATAAGACTTCCATTTGAATGATTAATGAATGCTTAGAATATCAGCAAGGCAGGTGCAGGCTGAGGTTTACATTAGATGGGTAATTTTTTATAGTAATGACAGTGCTTTTTATGTGCATTATGTGTTGCATTCAGGTCATGTTCCTAGTAGATACATGCCTGAAATTGATATTTTAAACTTTTCTCTATGTCATATAAAAGAGAAATGTTTCTACTTGTGCATTTTGAAAAGGCGACAATGGTATGAAAATAACAACTATGCACACCTGGTCAACTGAAAATATACTTCTGCTCTATATTCATGTAATACTAATCACAACGGCTGCATTTATGTGCCTTTTAAGGGGGCACTGGACAAGTTCAGCATCATCCCCAAACTTTTCCCCCATGCATTTTGAGATTTTTGCATCATTTGAAGTATTACCGTTAATAATGACAGCATGCAAAGTTTCATTGTCAAATTCAAACCCTATATCAAAATATTTAGATGTTCATTTATTTTTAATTATCGTTGTTGACAACAATAAATACTGCCCTCTATAGTCTAATTTTTAAACTTGGCCTTATCAGGAGATATAATGTAAACTCCAAATTTCTTTTGATTTAGCTGTAATAATAATCTATGATGTAAAAGGAGTGTTTTACAAACAAATCTTTGGATCTTCCTTGATATAAAGCATCAGTAAATTCGCTTAGAGAATAGTCTCATACCCAAGATCAACAAACAAAATAAAATTCAAATTATTGGCTTTACTGAAGGTTTTGATCAAAATTCCCCGGGATCTGGTAATTGAATGTTATTTTCTAACATATTAAGTGTAAGTCATCCACAAATATAAAATTTTGGAAATATTGTCCAATGCCCCTTTAAGTATGAATTGATACAAAGTGTCGTTGCCATTACCATTTCAAGTACAAAATTTTAACACACTACATATATCTGATGTATCTGAACTTAAATAGTATTGTTTTCCATAAAAGCTATGAGGGTCCTGGCATTTGACATCTAAAATACAAGCACAAAACAAAGTCACTACTTTTTACGATAAGATATAATATATCATGAGATCATAACATAGCTATGCATGGATTTTATCTAAATAACAAATTTATACTTGTAACAAGAATACTAGCAAGGAATATTTTATACCGGGATTCTATACAATGTTGCAACTTGCTCTTTACTTAAAGCAATACTATAAAGTGTTAAAAATGGAGAGCCCCCTTTCATCCATGACTTTAGATTTTATAAGCTTATTGACCTTCCAAACGATTTGGCTTAATAAATATGTTTACTTTGTATACTATGGCCATTTGTTGAATTAAATTCGGGATCCCGAATTTAATTCCATGTGTATTAGTATTATAGGAAAGCAGGCATTTGCTTTTTATCCATTTTGCTATGGCATAACAAGTTTCCGACAAAATACACTTGAAAACGGTTTTAAATTGTCACATTCCTTCATTTTAGGCTGTTTTTACTCAAAACTAGTTCTGATCAAAATCTTACAGTATTGCTTTAACAATATGTAATTGAAGATGTAAATTTGAGACCTATTAATTTTTTTCTTTGAGCTAAACTAAACAAATGTTGTGACAACCATGCCAAATTGTCATTCCAGGCAGCAACACTTCACTGCTGAGTCTGGTGTTACGACTTACGTAGCTCCCCATTAGTTAGGTAATTACTAAAAGTCATGACAGGGTTTTCTGATATCTTGTGTTATGTATTCAGGTCTTGCTTTTAGCCCATGTCCATGTCCGTCAAAGTTTG
>JXSR01S015530.1:4516-20611 GCA_000969725.1 Ophiothrix spiculata
AAAACAACTGAAATGGCTGTTCTATTGCTTTAAAATGTCATAACTACCTAAGGCATTGTTCGATTCTTTTCTTTTTGGTATCAATTGAAAGAAGAGATCTTAAACTACAAAATAATTTTGATTAGAGCATAAATTTGAAGTTCACGGGGGGAGGGGTGCCCCTTTATTTAAATGCGTTGCATGTGTATAATGGATAATATAAGGTTTTGAGGTGTTTCTTATATAAAGAAATTATAATTCAATAATTTCATTTTTTATTATGAGGTGCCAAATGGTATATATTACAACAAAAATAAAACTTAAATTCAAACCTGCTGACCAACCGGAAAATGGAGCATCCAAATTATATGTTTTTGACCCCAAAAAATCAAATTGTTGATAATAAAAACATGAAGGTATATCATGAAGGTAATTACCAACTTGTTAGAAAAATATTAGCATGAAATATTGACACTATGATGAATGACAAATCCATATATACAAAAACATGCATCTGAATGTGAGGAAAACTTGTCAAAACTATGCCGTTTTTGTAATACCAATTATTAAATATCTAGAAACACTGTGATTTTTTAATGCTCCCTGTGCATAATGGTTTGCCTAAAGGTAATTACTGACTTCATATGAAATGAATTTGCTGACCCCCTTCTTCCAAGATTTTCTGAATTCGTGTGGTTTTTTTTTTATAGATTTACTCTTAATACTTAACTGTTCCGTAAACAATAAACATTTTCACCCATCAATACACCAACATACACACACCACCACCGCCACACACTCTCACCATTACATATGCCTACCAACACCTACACACACTCACATCCACATCTATGCATGCCCAAATATAACACAATAATTATTGAAACACATTTACGGATATAAAAAGTGTCGGCAGCAAAAACATTTACGGACACGTGTCTGGAAATTCTGCTGCAGGGTACATTTTGTTTGAGGGGTGGGATGGAGGTGTGTGAGTGGTTGAATATGTTGCGCAAATTTAGGGACAATGTTACTTTAATTTTGAACAATGTGGTATTTTAAAAACAATATTTCAAAACTTATTAGAGTCTTACCTATGACGTTGGGTCTTACGGCTCCAAATATAACATAATTGACATATGTTGATGTAATATTGTTGACATCATTTCCAAATGGATAGGTTCCTACACTATAATAAACAATGTCAATATCACTCTCACTGTCATATGCACTCCACAAAGCAGTGAGCGGAGAAACATCTGATTGATAAAGCAGAGCCTTAGTATTCCTTTGTTTCTGTGAAAGTTAGAATTCGCTTGTTTAAAAAAGACTAAGAGTGAAACATTCATTACAAGAGCGATTGAAAATACTTTCACATTTATATTCAAAATAAATGTGTTACAATGTGTGTAAGGTGTTTGGTCCACGCGAACTGGTACGCGCTTGTTTTAAATTTTTGCAAGTTCAGCAACACGCATGTACGCAGCATACGCAGAAAAGTGTTTTGAAGCCAAGAAAATGTCGTATATTTTCTCATTTTCGTGAATAATAGGTCGATATCCCCTACTTTTATATTTTGTTAATTAGAAGAACATTCTTTTGCGCAAATTTTGTAAAAAAAATGACACTTGACAAAATTTCATTTGGAATTCTTAACACTAAATAATGTCACTTTTGCTATATTTCCCATAGACCCCTGTACTAATTTATCCCAAAAAGCTCCAAAAAATACACTTTTTTTAACAAAGGCGCATGCAAAAACGACCCCGGTGACCCCCAATTTTTATTTTAAATCGGTTCAACATCAATAACATATTATTTATGCCGATTTTTACCAACAAATTTCAGTCAGATCTTTTATGGACCAGACACCTTGAAGGGAAAAGTTTACTTTGACTGTTATTTCACTTATATCCCAAGGGTGTGCCAACATGTGTTATGTACCATACTCTAGCTAATTCTTGATGCCTAGGTTTATTTTTTTCATTTGTTTTGGTAACCATGCAATACCTTTCCAATACATCTGATTGGTGAAAAGCGTAGGTATGAAAGACATTGATGCATTCAATGTTCAAATGTGTTTTATGGTAGCCCGCATGCTCATTTTGATGGCTTTTTATCTTCTAAAATAATCATACAAGAAGTATTTTTGATTCAGTTTCTTCTGCATTGTTTTCGTAGAAGGAAACAAATAATGGAATGTTATAACATCACTTTTGCTAAGGCCAAGCATCAAAGGCATTTACACGTTCCTAGTCCGACACGCCGCTAGTTCGACACGCCGCTAGTCCGAAAATGGAAAGCACTGCGCCAGTCCGACATTTTTAATGGTAGATTTCAAATCAGAATTATGGTACTGCACTATTCCGACAGAAAATTCGGACTAGCGCAGTGGTGTTTTTTCCCTTTTTTTTTTCATTTCAAAATTCGGACTGGCACAGTGTCGGACTAGAGCAGTGTTTTCAATTTTCGGACTGACGCAGTGTTTTTCGGACTAGCGCAGTGCTTTTCATTTTCGGACTGACGCTTCTCTACAGTATAGGAAACGTGTGTAGTTGGACTAGCGCGGTGTCGGACTAGCGAGTGCACCCGAAATCTCAACCAAACGTATAGTAGTGTTTGATATACGAAAACTAGTTTTTAGTTTCAATGTCACTTAATCCGCATCAACAATGTTTTCGGGTCTCACTTTTCAATTTAAAATTTAAAAATGCGTACAATTTGGCAAGTATAACTTTATATATAAGCATATTGGTCATTTTTGAATCCATTGTGCTTCTGATATCGTTTTAATAATGGAAAAGATGCATTTTGAAAGATATTTATAATCTTTTGTTTTGGTGAACATTTATTTTTAAACTTGTGCGAGACATAATTTCTAATTGCAAGTCAATTTTATTGTTAAGATAAAACAATATACTCCTTTGTCGGCTCTTTATCATGTTTATTTTATAACAAGCAGATGGTTTAACTTAAAATCAGCTTAGTTATTATCAGCTTTGTTATTACAGCTCACATAAATTCGAATAAGGATTTAGGAAAATATACTTTGGTCTACTAGGTAGCCCTTTTGGAAATAACTTTCAAATTTACCGATTTCGCACAATTTCTTTTAATTCAATTCATTAATTCCAATTCCCATTTCAAAAATTCAAATCAAATCAAATCACTTTTTTTACAATAACGTACATAAATATACGTAGTATTAAAAAACATTAAAAACATGACAATACTATTGAGGGAATGGCCAAAAAGGCCCGAAGGGACCGTCCCCTGAAAAACAAGGTTTCAAATACACAAACACAAAAAAACAAAAAACAAAGGGATACTAAACATATACAACAACCAAACAAAGCAGATGAAAGGGAAGGGTGCACCAAAAAACAAAAAAAAAAGTCATAAATGACAATCATGTTGGATTTGTAAGTATTTGTAAAGTTTTTGAGTTTTCAAGAGTATTCCATAAAATCGGTCCTGTTGTGCGAATTGCATGATCTGATTTTTTTTCTTTGTTTTGTTTATACTATAATCTGAAGCGTTTCTAGTTTGATTCTTATGAACTTGATTATTTTCAATGAAATAGTCTGACAATATACTTGGGAGGCCCTTTGTTTGACATTTGTACATAAACATACCTAGTTCCAGTTTAAATGCATCACATATGTTTTAATAAAACATTGTGTGTTTTTTAGTAATGGTCCTGTGTGGGCTTTGTAATGCTCACATGAAATTGTTCTAATAGCCAATTTTTGTAATTTAATACATTTATCAATATAAATAATTTAAATATACTCTGGTACATAATGTTTTAGTTTAGTAAGCATACCTACATTTCCTGAAGTGGTTCTTGGATATAGAGTCAATATGTTTTTTCCAAGTCAAATTTCCGTCAATAATTTAGTATGAGCTACTCTTTGTAACGAAGCGTCGCGTCGTTTAGAATAACATTAATTTTTTCTTTAGTTTCGTTTAAACATTTGAACTTCAATTAGTGTGCTCTTAGTTAGATGAGTAGTTCCTAAAACCATGTAATTTGTTTTGTTGGCATTTATAGACAGTTTGTTTGCTCTAAACCAATTATTTATCTCGTTTAATTCTTCATCGATTTTACTCATTTTTGAATCGATACCTGGATCTGAATACAACAAAGTAGTATCATTTGCAAACAATATTATTTCAAGGAGTGAGGTACTAGCAACTATATCATTTACACAAAGTACAAATAATAATGGTCCCATGATGGATCCTTGTGGGACGCCACATGTTATACATTAAAGGGGGAATATGCCCTTTTAAGGGCTAAAAATGAAAATTGCAAATTAAAATAAAGTACAAAATTACCTTTCTTTTGCTTTTTGTTTGACAACAATCGGAGCTTCCGTTCAAAAGTTATGGTCGAAAATGTAACTTCACGTGAAAAATGTATTGTTTTATTTCTTATGTATTTTATTGTTTTTTCAAGCTGCGATATTTAACTTTTTCGGCTTTAAAATTCTATATCTCGAAAACCTAATTATGCTGTTGATCTCTAGGGGGGTCACCAGTCAAGAAAGGCACACAATAATTGTTGTTTTCTTTTTTGACTAGTGACCCCCCTTAAATAATGTTCCCATGGTGCTATTGGCACCATTCTATTTCATTCTAGAGCCCAATTAGTATACTTTAATTTGTTTTTTATCCCATCTGTCTAGGGTAAATGTTTTTTGAGAAATCGTGCGCGCAGCGATGACACGTCGCCAAAATTCACTTTTGAGATATCAGCAATTTTGTCTAGAAACACTGTTTTTAGGTTTGTGTATATTTTAGAAACACTGTATTGCTCTAATTATATATTAGATAATTAGAAAGTGAATTATTACTAATAATTTTGAAACCTAGAGATAAACAGCATAATTAATTTTAGAGATATAGAATTTTAAAGCCGAAAAAGTTAAATATCGCAGCTTGAAAAAGCAATAAAATACATAAGAAATAACACAATATATTTTGCTCGTAAAGTTACATTTTCGACCATAACTTATGAACGGAAGCTCCGATTGTTGTTAAACAAAAAGCAAAAGAAAGGTAATTTTGTCCTTTATTTTAATTTGCAATTTTCATTTTTAGCCCTTAAAAGGGCATATTCCCCCTTAAATTCCGATTGATAACGGACAAATTGTTTTCTGTTTTCGAGATTAAGATATTAGCACAACGATTTTCCTATTATTTCTACTACGTCAAATCACAGATTTGTTTTTCCAAATGTCTTTAATATCATTTTGATTATTTTTGAATTTTTCATGATAATATTTTCTCACTTACGAATAAGACAATTTAGCTTATTACGATATGTCTTAAATTTTTGATTTCGTAGCTCGTTGGGACATTGTAGATAGTTGTTGTATAACTATTGTTTTGTTTGCATTATCTTTAATAGTCTTAAGTAAACCAAGGGGACTGAGGAGTCTTTCGTCTATTTATACGATATTTTCTTAATGGAATGCAATCATTATACAATTCATTAAATTTATCTAGAAAAATTGTCATAATCCAGGTTAGCATCAAAACTGTGTAGTATTTCATTCCAATTTACCTGAGATAGTTTTGATTTGAATCTAGATAAACTGTCATCTGTAAAGTTCATCTTATATATATATATTAAAAAAAGCAAGTTTAGCGCTTCCACAGATGGTGGTCACATAATAAAAGATCCAAGAATGAAAGGAAGAACTAATAAACATAAGCAAAAAATGCTATAAAGTCACATTTCAGCAAATTGACCGTGTATCAATGTGTCGTTTGTACTTACTGATCTATTACGAATGTCATGTTCACCGATTTCTAATAACGTGACATCAGGTGGTGTCTGATCAACAGTAATCCCGTCCGACGAAGATTCCAAGATATTTCCTGAGCCTGTAATTGCACGCACGGTTGCAAAGTAAGTCTGTCCTTGTTCCAAGTCAACCAATGCCTGTGCTTTACCGCTTCCTGATAATCCTGGATATATATAAATACATTACAGATATTCATTATTATGTTGAGCTTACCAAAGAGCTTTATGGCCCGTTCACCCGATGTTATTTGTTATGAGTTTTTCAATGCAAATCTTTCAACTCGTTTTCATATTATTTCAACGTAAATTATCAAGTCTTATTATTTAACAATTGTTCCCTAAAATCCCAGTATATTTTTTTATTTCAACCCGCTAAAAGATATTTCAAAAACTGATTACACACAAAAAAACTTTTCTTGCCCTCATCTACATCAATCTCTAATTTTGATGTTAGAACTGTCGCAGTTCAATTTTCTTTAAGAGTTCAACTTTCTATGAATGTCTAATGCAAAACAAAAGCATATTATTGTCATTGTCATCGGCTGAGACATGAATAGACTAAAATGTGCCGTTTTTGCAGTGCATCCCTTACCGATAGCATTTTCTTCAGAGGAAAGAACTATGCCGTCCGTTACGTATGGTTGAACATCCTCGCCTTCAGGCGTTGTCCCAATCGTCCATTGATAATTACTGATGCCATTGACAGTGCTCTACGAAAAAATATCCATAATTATAATGATAATAGTTATCTCCATTAGGGCTACCAGACGTCCGCAAGCTTAGAAAATTTCAAAACATAATTATTTTTATCATAAGAGAAATAATCTTTTGTGCACCTTTGGGGACTCTAAACATTATGTACTGATTAAATGCACAATAACATGCATAATGAACAGGGACGTTAAGAATGTAAGTAGGGAATGCAGGTATCATAGAAAGTTGCTTGTCACTTGGAACATACCCCTTGGAGGTACTAAAGCTTGGTTTAGTTATAGGATGTGCAACCCATATAATACAATGTTTACGACATTCGATCCATTTATCTACGAAATTGCCTAAGTTGTGAGTCAACTTACAAAACTCGAAAAGTTATTTTAGTACAGATAATTATACTTTCTTGTAGGAAACTTTGTGCCGTTTTGACGCAAGTTATTGAAAGGTAGACCCATTAAAATGCCACATTTTACAATTAAAAGGAATTGAAACCATTAACATACCACGTTTATGGTGTGTAGCCGTGATCAGATTGTCCCATTCATAGTTTGCATTATTTTTAATGCTGACATGGTTTAAATAGGCTACAGAAAATAGTATGATTTCTGACAATTTACAGGCGTCCCGAAGAAAACAATGTAATTTTACTTTACCTCGAATCCGGCAAAGGTAACAGTTATCGTATTTGCATTGAGCTGAGTGTCAAGATCGGCAACAGATGGAATATCTGCCTCCAAAATGACTTCTGCTGGACCGTCAGTGACATAACCTTTCAGATTCCATGAAAGACAAAAAGTGTAAGGCGTTTGTGTGTTACTTCAGTTTTAATTACCATTATTCAGAAATAATTGTACGAATAAAAGTAATCAACGTTCCGTTGGACATGAACCCTACGGTCCGTATGCACAAACGAGTTTCAAGATATACACCAGGTTTAAAGGGGCATTGGACAATATGTTTTGGATGATTTAGCACATATGTTAGAAAATAACAGCCAATTACAAGATCTCGGAATAAATGATTTAAACGTATTTATTGCTGCTATATGCTACGGTATACGTTCTACTTTTACCTGTTTTATCAGCTGGTACAACCTTCATCGGTGAAGAACATATATCATCACTGAAATCTCCTGCTCCATTTTCAGCCTTCACGCAAACAAAGTATACAGTTTCACAATCGTGTTGACATTCGTTACTTAAGCTCAGTTCCAGTCCCGATATATATTTACTATGATCTGCTCCAAACGATTGAAAGTCCATGATGTCTGATGTATCTATATAAAATCAAGCTTTAATTAATTAACTCAAAGTGTTCCCGGATGAGTATTAATGAAAGTTCTTTAAGAAAATTATTGCTCAAAAAAATGATTTACTTATCATAAGCTATTTAGGTTTGTATTGGCATATATTTTAAATACATTTGGACTTGATCGAAATCCAAGTAGGACAATGTAAGCAATTTCCTGAGGTCATAACTTTTAGGTAGAAAGTGTACATATGTAAAAGACAAACTGTGTTATCCAAGAAACGTGCTTATCATGTTTTTCTATGAAATATGTAATTCAAATAGTTATAATTATTCAGAGTAAAATAAATCTTAATTATGCAATATAATGTTCTTTTACGTGGTTGAGTTCCAACTGCTACCCAGTATGATTTAACTCGACTTTCAGGGTCTACAGCGCGCCATGAAGCCATTATACCGGATAAGTCGCTTTGGTAGACATAACCATTTAAAAGTTCTTCAGCATCCCCATCAACAGAACCAACACGAACAAATATCATCTGGAAAAGCGAATGAGAGAATTCGTGGGTAATTCTTTACCACATCAGACGAAATTGTTTGACTAGTTTGTACTATAAATAACGTTCCAATTCTTTTTATATTTTTCTTTTCAGGTTTTATCTTTGTATATATTTGTGGAGTGTGTAGGGTGTATTTGGTGTGTATAGTGGTGTGTTATCTTGAAGCATGTCATTTGTGTGCACATTTGTCTAAAGAATGTTAAAAAAAACTCATAGGAAGTTAAGATGTACTATAGGTAAACATTATATTCATAAAAATGTAGTGAACTTACAAATAAGGAATTTAAACACACAAAAAATGGTCCACTATTGGCATTGTGAGTCATGTAACGATATAAATGCTCTACCATTTAACCATATCAAAGATGAAAATAAGTATCTGTTAGAGTTATATCGTGTTTTTGAAAATGAGAATGTACTGGAAATGAATACAAAAGTAAATTTTGAACATTTATCGTTTGATCCTACTGTATTTTTGACTGATTTCAGTGAGAAGGAAAGTAACAGTGATTGTTCTTACTTCACCGAAGCAAATCTTAATCAATTCCAAGAACAATCTAAAAGTGTTAACGGGATATCAATGCTTAATTTGAACATACGGAGTTTCGACAAGAATTTTGATTCTTTTAGATATTTTTTACATTGCTTCAAAATGGACTTTGATATTCTTGGACTAGATGAAACTTGGCTTAAATATAAACTTCTTGATTATTTCACGTTGAACGGCTTTAATTTATTATTCAAAAATCGGGATAAAAAAACGGGGTGGTGGTGTGTGCCTTTACATAAAAGATAACATAAAATATCATGTTCGAGATGACCTCAGCCAATTAAAAATACAGATTTTGTAGCAACATTGTTTATTGAAATTGAAAAACCTGGTTCCTAAAAATATCATTGTCGGAATATTGTATCGTCCATCTGGTCAAAATTTAGCCGATTTTAACGAGTTTTTTGATACGTTACTTACACACGTGACAAAAAACCAAAAAATAGTGTATATAATTGGAGATTTTAATGTTAACTTACTTAACGAAGATACTCATTCTCATACCAACGATTTTATCGATGTCCCAACATACCATTCATTTTACCGAGCATAGGCAAGCCAACTATATAGAATAACTTCAATATTTTTACCAATTCTAAAGCATATCAAACTTCAGGTATTGTTATAAATGATATAAGTGACCATCTTCCAATTTTTGTTAAAACAAATTTGAGTGTTTTTAGAACAAATAATGACAAAAGCGAGATTAAAGTACGCAAACTTACCAGTGCTAATGTAGAGAATTAAAAAAAGAGCTTGATAAAGTTGACTGGACTTCTGTATGTAATTCGGACGATGTAAACGTTTCTTATTCTAACTTTGTTAACAAATTTGACGAGCATTATGACAAATGTATTCCTAAGAAAATGAAACGCATTCATCCGAAAAACAACAAACCTAAATTACCATGGATTACTTTTGCTTTAATGAAAAGTATAAAAAGAAAGAACAAATTATACAGAATGTCTATTAAGAAACCAACTGACATTAATGTCGAAAAATACAAAAAATAAAGAAACAAATTGAATTCTCTTCTACGTTTCGCAAAGCTCAAACACTTTAGTGACTTACTAAATCAGGAAAAAAATAATATGCGAAATACCTGGAAAGTATTAAATTCTATTATCCGTCCAAAAACAAATATTAACAAATGTTCTGAGAAATTTGTTACAAAAAAAAAGAAACACTTACATGTCCAACGGAAATATCAGCTGAATTTAATAAATATTTTGCAAACATTGGACCTTCGTTAGCATCCACAATAAGTCATACAGGTAAAGATTTCTCTGACTACTTGCAGGAACCATTCAAACCAACGAGTGAAGAAGAAATTATGAAAATCTTGAAAAAATTTAGCAAAGGTAAAAGTCCTGGTCATGACAAATTAAAAATTGATCTGGTTAAACAAGTAGCAAAAGAGATTGCTTACCCACTTTGTATGTTGATTTTCAATACTTCGCTAACTTCTGGAGTTGTACGAGACGAATTCAAAATTGCGAAAGTTATTCCAATATTTAAAAAGGACAATCCTGAATCATTTGGAAACTATAGACCAGTGTCTGTGTTACCCTGCTTATCGAAAATATTTGAGCGAATTGTTTATAACCGCACATGTGATTTTTTTAACTAATAATAACATTTTATATAAAAAAACATTATACCTCATATATAGATTCCTTTCCTCTGATTGGTTAAAAGTGAGGGCCTGGAATAAACTATGCCCTATACAGTTACTATGCCAGGGGCATATTTTTCACTAGGCACGCTCAATGCATGTTGCGTCGTGTAACTCACGCGCGCTACTATAAGCATTCATGGTCAAACACGCGCTGCAGAGTGTAAGCTTGTTATCTTGTGCGCACAATACGACGCAGTCAGCACTGAAATGAGAAACAATCGTAAATAAGCATCGGGCGATTTGAGTGCTAAAATGGTTCTTTTAACCAACCACAGGACACAAATCTATATATTCGGTATATAAAACGAAAATTGACTGCTTTTAGTTCGGGGTATGGTTTAAATGATTTCCCCTCGTTGATCTTAAAACCATGAATATGCCCTCAGCTTCGCTTCGGGCATATTCATGGTTTTGAGATCACCTCGGGAAAATAATTAAAACCATGCCCCTCAAAGCAGGCAATATTTGTATAATATGGCTTTCGTACAAATCACTCTACTTATATGGCTGTATTAGACTTTATTAATGATGTTGGTAAGGCTATCGATGAAGGAATGACAACTGCTGGTGTTTTTATGGATTTATCGAAAACCTTCGATACTATTGATAACAATACCTAACTGTATAAATTAAATCATTATGGTTTCAGGGGTGTGTGTAACCAATGGTTTCAAAACTACCTCAGTAACAGAAAACAGTATGTTTTATATAACTCATCAATTTCAGCTTTATATAATGTAACTTGTGGGATTCCACAGGGTTCTATTTTGGATCCCTTATTGTTTATTCTATAATATGAACGATATATGTCATACATCAGATTTACTGAGCACTATTTCATTTACTGATGATACCACTGTATTTATTCTCATCAAAACGTATCTACACTTTGTTCTACATTAAATGATGAACTAAAAGAAGTGTCTAACTGGATTAAAGCAAATAAACTATCTTTAAATGCCAAAAAGACCAATGTGATGTTTCTGGGAACACGCACACAGACAAACAATATTAACTATAATGATTGTTTTGATATTTATCTTGATGGCTGTAAGTTAAACAGAGAACAAGATGCGAAATTTCTTGGTATTATCATTGATGAGAATATGACCTGGAAAAGACATAATTGAAAATATTTGTAAAGTATGTTCTAGAAACATAGGGGTTCTAAATAAGTTAAAGTTGTTCCTACCTTCTAATGCTTTGTATAAACTATGTTGTACTTTAGTGCTTCCTTATTTTAACTATGGATTATTACTATGGGGAAATTCAAACAAAGAATATGTTAATAAGGTTTTCAAAATTCAAAAGCGCGCCATGAGAACGATATCAAATAGCGAATACCTTAATTAGCCACACCAAACCCATCTTTGAAAGATTTCACGTTTTAAGAACCAGGTTCTCTATTCATTTAGCAAAATCAAGAAAATGCGGACAATTTGCAAAAATCAAAATCCTTCATTTTTGGTGTGGTGATAGGATGTAATGAGGAAGTAATGAAAATGATATTTAATCATTCTGATTTGGCTTGTTGCCATGGCAATAAGCAAAACAAAATGGCAACCAAAATGGCAAAAATGGCAAATTTTCAATTTGCTAAAATACAGAATTTCCAAGTAACGGTACGAGTAGGGTGGGAATTATTTTATCTAATTTTTACTGTATATAGTTTCTTTGTACCTTTGTTTAACACAATCAAATAGAATCAGTTTCAATGACCTTGAACAAAAACCCCTAGATTTCATGTTAAAAAATCACTTTTTTTATCAAAATTGCAACTTTTGATTTTTGATAATCTTTAAAATCACATAACTATCAAGGTAGTAAAATGCTATAGATGCCCATACTGAACCTTGCCTAACTTAATTATGTCAGAAAATCAGTGGGGTGTCATTTCGTCTAGTAATATGACAATGCCAAAGTTGCCAATTTTTCAGAAAATTGCAGATTGTGCAAACATTACCTTTATTGTGATTGATAGAATGTATTCACCAAATGCTGGTCTGTAATCAGGTTTAAGGCCTTATTAGTAATAAATTTAATGTTTTGAAATATTTTAAAATCATATCAGGCCAAAAATCTTGTCTGTAAGTCTATGCGCATGCACAAATACTTAACTCAAAACTTGAAAAGAGGATAACTTCAAACCAGACAATAAGAGGAGAAGCCTAAGTTATCAAACAACATACACATGCACAAAAAAACACACCCCAACAAACATACAAACAAGTCAATCAACAAACAGTTAGCTTCATTTTGTGGTCATTATTCCTATTGTCTATATTTCAAATAAACTAATACATTAGGCCTAATGCAATGTACACAAAATGGACCTTGCCTTGCCTATCTGGCAACACTGCACACATCACAATCAGCATCAGGGTGTAGCAGGGATAAAAGTCCCCCGTTCCTATTGTCCGGGTTGTACAGAAAAGGATAGGCTAACAACTCTCACGCAACATCAGTGTCAAGCTTTATTCCGTTATATGGTCTATGGAAGGCGGACTACAATTTCAGTGGGACTACGATTACTTTCACACCGATACCAACACCAGCACTAAGTGAGCTCCAACTTGATGATGAGCTGAACAGAGGTTTATTTTTTTATTTTTTCAAGACTTTTCAGATAATAATGATAAAATCTGTTGGATTTTTTGGCCTGACGTAGAAATTTAGCATATAGATGCTTTTGATAATAATATCATTTGCCTCCGACTTTTATGTCGAAACAGTATTAAAAAAACCAAATGTTCATATGGAAAATAGCTATATAGAATTATCAAGGGTTGAGAGGCACAAGGCCGTATTTGCACGTGTAATAATCCATAGAACAAAAGGTTTCAGACCTGATGATGCTCAAGGTGAATTATCTATTACACATGTGTATAAGATCATTCGTCTCAATATTTTTACTCTAGGGACTGTTGGCCGTGAAAACACGGCCTTGTGGCATATTTCAAATTCAAATGGTCACCAAAATGGCAGACAAAATAGTTGATTTTCATTAAAATTGACCAAGACAGCCTTTAAAATGCATGGTATTATAAATAATCAATCGGAAATTACATTTAGAGCTACAACAAGATCATTTGTCCCCTAATTGTATTGCAGCTTGTATAAAATTCAAAATGGTATTTGTCCTGAAATCCAAAATGCCCACCAAAATGCGTTATTAGGTGCTAAAATGGTTTAGAGGCACTTAGAAACAGTATAAAAACACTTTAGTTCGTATTCCAGAAAGATGTTTAGCTAAACCATTGTTTAACTGAGCATCAACTGTCCAGTCGTGCTGTTGACGAGAAATAAAACCTTGATTTAGCTAAACACCTTTCTGGAATACGGGCACATATGTTCAAATTAATCGACTATAAATGGCTATGCAGGTAACAGGAAACATTTCATCTCAAAAAAGGATGTTAGCATGTTTCAAATCATATGCAGGTGACAATAGGAACAATTCTTCCTAAATAAGGGTATCCGGATACTAACTAATCCAGAATGGCCGCTAAAGTACGAATTTAGGCACAGTGAGTTAAAGTGAGTATGAAACTATCAAATGTTCAATATAATCGATGGAAAATGGCTTTGTGCGTAACTATGGGAACATTTCTTCCCAATAATGGTTAAAGTATGTTTCAAAGTCAATTTGTACTGAGATTTAAAATGGACGCCAAAATACAATTTTATGCACGAAAGTGAGTTAGTGATTATAAAACTGTATTAAAAACACATACGGAATGTTCAAAATAGAATATGGAAATTGCTTTGAGGGAACCTAGAAAAACATTCCATCCCAAATAAGGGAGTGAGCATGCTTCAAATTCAGTATGGTGCCTCTCCAAAATGGCCACCAAAATTTGATACAAAATAGGAGCATTTTACCAAAATAAGGTTGTTAGCGTGTTTCAAATATAATATTTAAAATATTTCAAAGTCGCTTATATCCATTTTCATCATGTTCATAATACTTAGTTGTATTTGGTGAGCATTTTGGATCACAGTAAGGTCTCATAATAGATTGTGAATATGCAGACATCATTGTTTGGGAAGAAATACTCCTATTGTTACGTTACCATAAACGTCATTTACCATCTAGTATTAGTTTGTACATTTGGAATTTTCGATTTTTAAACTCACCTTGCCCCAGTTTTGAATCATATTTTGGTGGCCATTTTGGATAACAGTAGAGGCTCCATATTGGATTTGAAACATGCTCACCCCCTTTTCTGGGATAGAATGTTCCTCTGGTTACCCTCAAAGACGTTTTCAATAGATAATTTTGAATATGTTGTGTTTTTGATACCGTTTCAAAGTCACTTTAACCCATTGTCGAGCATAAATTATATTTGGCAGCCATTTTGGATCAAGTAGATGCCTCATATTGGTTTTTAATATTTTAACAACATTATTTGGGAAGAAATGTTTATATTGTTACCATTCAAGTCATTTGTCTAACTAATATTTGTATTTGGTGTTTTCAATACATTTCAAATTAACTTTTTGTGCCTAAAATTGTATTTCGCGGAATAGTGGAATTGAAGTATGCTTTAATATACCATTATTTGGAAAGGAATGCTCCAATTGTTACGTGCAAGTTATTTTCCATCGATTATTCTAAACATTTGGTGTTTTTTATCCTGTTTTGAACGTGAAACGCCTGTATTCCATTTTTGCATAAAAACACTTATTTGGCAGCCAATTTGGATCTCATTACAGGCTCCATATTGCAGTTTGAAACATGCTTTTACCCTTTATTGGAAAGAAATGCTTCTATTGATACCAAAAACGTCATATCCCATCAATCATGCTCACCATTTGGTGCTTTTTGATATTGTTTTGAAGCGCCTCGGACCCATTTTTGCACATAAAAAGATATTTTGGCGGCCATTTTGGATCTCTGAAGAGGAGCTATTTTGAATCTGATATAAGCAAACTGTAAGATTAGCAGGCAAATGATAATGTTGTATCCCTCAAATGTTATTTCCCATCGATTACTCATAGATACTTATGATATCAGATTTTTTAAATGATATTTTGGTAAATTGTTTGGTTTATATACTACAGCTTACCTTCGGTGGTGAAGGGTCTACTCTGACTCCCGTTGTTTCATGTGAAGAAACCAATTTTGCACCGTTTGTTGCCTTTATAAAGGTAGTGTATATTGCTCCTGGCTCAAGGCATAGGTTATCTTGAATGTTCACAGTCACTGTACTATTCTCAATAGTCTTGAAGTTGTTTTCTTCAACATCTAAATTGTGAATCCAATTGTGAAATACTGATCATTATGAAATTTGATTTACAAAAGTGCGTACATTTTTTTAGACAATAACTTCATATTTAAGATTACAAAACATGCTAAATCTATCTATCTATATATTTATTGATATATATATTTTTGATCTCGGATTAATCAGGAAGGTTGGATATTTAACCCCTACATACGTGTTTGGTGAATCAAATTTGCGCGTTTCTGATGATTATTGGCTCACAAGTCTGATCGAAAGTCGAAATGTATCATTTGTATTGACAAGCGACATCGATTTGCAAAGAA
>JXSR01S015530.1:20866-40079 GCA_000969725.1 Ophiothrix spiculata
ACGAAATGTCCATGTTAATATAAGACTCTGCCGGACTAATTCATTAAGTCTATAGAGTCAGAAAATATTGAAAAAGCAGTATTTTTATAAGTTATATTTCAAAAAGTAGTAGAGATCCCCCATATTTTTTCTTATACACGCTTGGCAAAAGCATTTTACCTCAAGATGAAAGAAAACAATAATTTCAGAAAACACTACCTTGACTGTTGTTATATTTTGAAATTTAAGCAAATTTTTGTAAACAAAAATCGTTAAAAAGAGCGATTTTTAAAATGCATTGATAGGGACCTAAATGATGTCAAAATAAACTGGCAACACTTGATATGTAAAGTCAAGAAGTCTATTTTTAACTATACATAGCCAAGGTTGCTGTATAAGGTAGGACCATCTTGTCCAAACAATGTAAAATTACCCTATTTCCAGTCCATTAAAATGTGTAATTGTGGCCTAATACGGGTAAAATCTTTGATTGGCGTTGCCATGGCAACCACAAATCAGAAGACGCTCATAGTGACACTATAAAGTTGTTGAGTAAGGGGCACTACCCTGATGAAGTTTCAACAAAATTGGACAAACTTCATTTTTTGACTTTGTCCGCCCCTTGCTTGATTTGACTGACACATGGTTCTTAAATATTTTTGATATGTATCACAAGGTCGATGTCGTTTTTATGTTCAAGTACAAACATGATTTACTGCCCAAATCTTTCGAAAATATATTTACAACTCATAGTGAAAACCATAACTATTACACAAGGAACAGGGATGATTCAAAATATCAATGCAAAAATCAATAAATATTTGTAAAGTTGGACAAAAATATGGAATGATCTACTTTGAAAGAAACACTTTGGACACTTCAAGTTAAAATTGAAAAGCCTTTACTGAAATCTATTTTGGTATTTTTAAAATCAAGCAAAATCTTTATTCTCAGTAACACATTGCTTGTCTTTATTATTCGACAATGAAAGATAAATGATTCTATTGATTTTAAGTGTTTATCTGTTCCTGTTGTGTAGAATTGCAGCTTTGGTCTGTTTAAATCATCATCCACGTTTCACTGTATTCTCGCTTTTGACATCGCTTCTTGTGGTGTGTGGGTGTGTGTGGTGTGTGCGGTATATAAGTGCCTTGGGTGATTTATAAAACTTACTTTGCATAACATTTGTTTTTGTTTGTAAAGTAATTTTTTGGTGTCTGTAATGTCAGGGGGCACAACAATTTACAGGCTTATTGCTGTGCCTCCTCCATCTCTTGTTGCATATATTATGTTTCTTTGTGTTTGTTTGATGGAAAATAACTAAATGAAAATAAATGAATTTAAAAAAATGAATAAATAAATTTAAAAAAAAAATAGAAATGAATGAATACAAAAAAAAAATGAATTAAATGAATACATAAAATAATGAATAAACATAAATGAAAATGAATAAAATAAATGAAAATAAATGAAAAATGAATAAATGTACACAAAAAAAGCATATCCTCAGGTATACATTTTGAATAAAAGATTGGCTCACTTATATGTTTAAAATAGTGCTTGTTTCATTTAAAATGATAATATAAAATGAGTTATGAGTGCCAATTTGTAAAATATATATAAATTGTATAGTGCGAATTAAGTTCACAAGAAAAAAGGAACAAGCCTATATATTCCTATTATAATTTAAAAATGCTCTAAATAGAGCTTAAACGTGTAGTAAAATCCTAAAATGTACAAAACTTTGAAAAGAAATGGCTCAAATTGATAAATAACTAATTTGCAATATATCATTCTGTGATGGTGGTGTGACTACCATGTGTTTTTTATATCCTAAATTTGTAACACAGATTGATTACCCCAGGAAAAAGATTAAACAAAGCTCCTTGTGATTAAAAGAGAAATAATTTCATCAAAAATGATTTGTTTGCCATCACAGGTGTAGAAACAAGATCTTTTTAAGATTTGAAACTAGAAACACTTAAATTAAAGTTGATATTAAAAGAATTGCAATTTTCTCCAATATTCCTCAAAATTATGGAAAACTATATATTGCTATTAACTTGTTCTATCGATTCATATAAAAATGTAGGTAAATCATTAGTGGGAAGAATCTATTTATTGTCCCTTTAAACCCTATTGTTTTATATACTACAGCTTACCTTCGGTGGTGAAGGGTCTACTCTGACTCCCGTTGTTTCATGTGAAGAAACCCATTTTGCACCGTTTGTTGCCTTTATAAAGGTAGTGTATATTGCTCCTGGCTCAAGGCGTAGGTTATCTTGAATGTTCACAGTCACTGTACTATTCTCAATAGTCTTGAAGTTGTTTTCTTCAACATCTAAATTGTGAATCCAATTGTGAAATACTGATCATTATGAAATTTGATTTACAAAAGTGCATACATTTTTTTAGACAATAACTTCATATTTAAGATTACAAAACATGCTAAATCTATCTATCTATATATTTATTAATATCTATATTTTTGATCTCGGATTAATCAGGAAGGTTGGATATTTTACCCCTACATACGTGTTTGGTGAATCAAATTTGCGCGTTTCTGATGATTATTGGCTCACAAGTCTGATCGAAAGTCGAAATGTATCATTTGTATTGACAAGCGACATCGATTTGCAAAGAATGATAAATTTAACAAGTAATTAATCAGTTTGATCAAATCTTGAGAAATTTTGGCAAGCGGGTGCGTAACACACATACCGTAAATAATTTTACTTGGCCTTAAATCAGATCACAACATCGTAAAGGTTGCTTTGAAACCGAAACAAACATTAAGTGATATTATTAAGTAAAGCATCAAAACTATAGTACTGACCAGTTGGATATATTTTCCTTTTGGTTCCATGTTTTAATTCATATATTGCTAACTCGTAGTACAGAATGCCAGATTCTTCATCTGCGTAGATCCAATTAGAAGCAATCCGATCGATGTTTTTCTAATGTTGAACAAAAAGAAACCTTACGTTTTATTTGGACAGGGACTTCTTATGGGACAAATCTTAAGATGATGTCACCGACTTTTACGGCAACAATATTAAGACATATTTTCTAAATAGTTATCACACTAAGGGCTACTAAAGCTTATGAAGATATTAGAGTGGTATTGCTCTTGCCTGTAATTTGAAAAAAAAAACACCTTATACAGCCGAAAATACTGATTAGCGCAACGGTATTTTATTTTGAAATCTAATTACCTGAAATTCTATATCAGAATTCAATATCTCTCCATCTCCAATCGTTTGAAGGACCGGTGGTGTCAAATCAATGTGGTATCCATTAGAGTTTGTGTCAATGAAGTTCTCCGCACCATTTATAGTTCGCAGTGTGACGTAAACGAAATCATTATGATGTAAATGGAAATTGTGCCATTCAATGGAATGTGCAAGTTTCTCCTCTGACTTTGATGTGTGTAATAATTCATCTTTATGGTCAGTTATGACGCTGTAAATGTTAACGAATAATACGTGTGTAAAGTAAGTGTATATATGTCTCATAGCATTTTTTATTTGTGTTGCAGCGGCTGAATTGTGTACAGCTATTTAGGGTAAGTATTGGGGTGTAGGATTGCAAGATAATTAAGCAAGAAACAGTCAATATTTGTTTTCTATTTCAAGATCAGATTCAAGCAAGGAATAGTAACGGTGTATACTAAATTTATTATTATCAGTTTATTAGTCATAAATTATAAATGGTTAATAAAAGACGCTCCCATGTTTTGTTGATATATTAACAACAACAGCAACAAAACAAACAAACAAACATAAAATCCTAGTAACAAAAAAAAAACATACCATCAAACCACTAACAATTCTGTTCTAACCTACTTAGGATTATTGTAGAGTATTGCGTAAAATAGTAATCCAGAAACATAACACAACAGCATCGGTTGGTTATTTCTACCTATTTTTTATGACTGTAAATGGATTAATGATTTAAGACACAGTACATATATCTGTCGGGGCATCTGTACCTGTTTAAGACACATGTACAAAGTCAATACGTAGAATTCTATTGAACACTAATCTAGCTAAATGTATACGTTTTATGGGACAACGTCACTGAATGTATTCCTAGTTATTTGAACACTTAAAGTAAGGGATGTTTCGTTACAATATAATGTACATAGTGAATATATATTGAATTATAGTTACTATAAAGTGAATTTAAACGCGATTGTTTCCCAGTACATATCTGACTTTGGAATGTAAAAACAGTGTCTTGTCGTTTCTTGTCAAGTTTTGTACCGACTCTCAGTAACGCCCAAGGTTTCTGCCTAAGCCTTGATGTAATGTTTGTAGCACCTTGAATTTCATGTTCATTTGTCACCGCAAAAGATATGGTAGCAATCGAGGCACATATTCATGAACTAAAGTTGGCAACTGAAAGTTCCTTAACCCTCGTCTTCCTTAGCCTTTTTCTGTAACACGTCTTCCTGAGGAGGGGGAGGGGTTACCTCCCCCCTGTGATTTTGAACTTGGGACCCCCAAAAGTTATATTGTTTGATGCTATAGTATAGGGTAGGGTCTCCTCTTTCCATTGACACCAAGATCATGAAAACCGGTCGAGGCGTTACGTAATTATGACGTCACAAAGTATTTCAGTACCGAAAATATCGACTTTTGGCAAAAATGGCCACTTTTTCAAAAAATCGTTATATCATGCAGATATTTTTCAAAATGGCGATCTAACTTCTTTTTTTTTTCGCAATTTATTATAAAGGTTATTTACAATATTATACTGGGCCAAGAACAACGGTTTTTGGACGTTGGGTCCAAAATAATACATTTTGGTCCAAACCTGACCTAACCAATATCTTTCAGATGCAAATCCACATCTAGAAATGTATACTTTTATATGGATTTAATTATTGGTTGCTGAGTTAATTTATTTCTAAACTGTGAATTTAACTGACCAGTAAGTCGGTTCTTGGATAAAATAAATATTTTGTTGTTTAAATGTTTCAGACTAACCTATATTCATTCATTCACATGTCCAATAGCTTTTCTAAAACTCAAAAATTGGCTTATCCAAAAACGTCATTTTTTTTTCTATCATCGTTGTTTAGTATTGTATATCTTCTACTTTATAATTACATGCATATTTGTACCTGTTTCTTGTAAGTTACTACAGTTTTAGTACACTTCAACACACTGTAACAATTTATTTATGGTGAGAAAATATGTGTTTTGTTTTTCTTAATTTAAACTGTTCAAAAATGTTTTCAAAACAATGTGCTGAGTTTATTGTATACCATATTTTCTGGTACTGGCTTACTATTCATTGCCTTCTCTATACTTGCTTTCAAACAATGTCATATGTTCTTTCCAGTCATTTCACTCAGTAGCATACCATCTTATTGTTGTTTTTGTTGTTGTTGTTGTTAATTGTAACAAGAAATTGGTAACGTCTCTTATTAACCACGGTTCAATGATGGCTATTAAGTCTTTTGTTATTTAATTCAAAGTAGACTTAACTAATTATCCAAATGGATATTCTTCAGAAAACTGTCCTAAATGTGGCCAAAAAGAAAATAAACAACGGGCGATTGTCATGATTATATTTGGCTCTACAATGACCAAACATTCAATATCAGCCGTAATTCCCTTCAGATATTTGTGTTTTCAATCTGTTTTAAAGACATTAACATACATAAATAAATGATAGCAAAATTGTGTGTTTTTAACCAATTTTGAAGCCTTTCTAATATCCTATATTTAATGAATCTGTTGTGTTAACGTTAATTATGATAAGTATCTAACCTTGATTAACACATACATTATTCACAGAAATAAAAAATCGCAAGATGTGTTTATTATATAATACAACCCAATTATGTTTATTACCTTGTCCTGTCAAAAACGTCACGAAAACGTTGCAAAGTTCTGTTTTCATGTACACCGGGGGGTTCAATTAGAATGAGCTTCCATATGCAAAGGTAGGATGTTACAAGTATACTCAACACCAAGTTTCATCAAATTTTACCATCTTTTTAGTTAATTAGTACAGCAGAAATAATATGTCACAAACGTCACGAAATCATCGCATAGGCAAACGTGTATATCATAAAAACTTCATAAGTTGTAATTATATTTACATTTTTTTTACAAAGCACAAAACAGGTGAAAAAGGGTACTCAATGTCAGAAAAAGGAACATGTCCATTCCAAAGCATCACGTTTTCCCGAAACTCTATTTTTTAACCCCTTTGTCCCAAAAAAAGAATTTTTTAAAGCTCTTATTTGTTCCAAAAAAACCACCAGTTTTTAAGCATATTAAGCCCTATGATTGGTGCCTACCCCCGCCCCGCTCTTTAAGGTTCGCACAAGACATGCCTACATACATTTTTTTTAAATATTTTTAGAATAGGAGATATTGACCATGATGCTAGAATAAAAATAACATAATAGGGGGTTTGTAATCTTAACAGGGGCCCTGTTAAGATTACAAACCCCCTATTACTTAAATTTATAAAACTGATCACGGGGATGTGCCTCCAACATAAGATAGGAAAATCAGGCTAGGTGATATGGCAATGGATCCTTTTCTTTTATTTTTATTGTTGCAAAATATGACATTTTGATGGGTCAATTTTTTCAAAATTTTCTGAAATTTGTACCAAAGTGACGCAAATCTAGGACTTTTTCCCAATTTCTGAACAAAAAACGAAAAATTGGCGACGCAATTTTTTGGAGAAAATTCAATTTTTCTATAAATTTGACTCAAAATATCGGTGATTTTGTATATAAAAGGGTCTTTCTTGAAAATTAGTATCTGTATAATTGGGTGGTAATTTCTCAGCGGCACACCCCTACCAAAACCAAAGTTGAGTTCTCCCAGGGGGACAGAGCCTCTACATGAATTTTATTGCCATCCATATCAATTATATTTGATACTGAGGCAGTAACGTGACAATATTTACAGAATATTTTAAATGTCACAAAAAAAACACGTTGCACCCCAAAATGTCACAAACGTCACGAAATGTTGCATAACAAAAGATTTTACCAGAAGAAAACCCCTGCAGCAATTGACTTTTTGGGATGGGATGTTAATTTTAAGTATTCTCTTAATCTTCTGTCTAAAGGAAAAGATAAAAACAATCACACTTGGCAGAATTTCTCGTATATGGTCTCATGGAGCAAGAACCCAGGTTTCTCTGATGTCACAAACGTCACGGAACGATGCATGACTTTTATTCTTGAACTTGAGAAGATGTTTATTTTGTTAAGGTATGATCGAATGGACTCTGTTAACAACTTCTTGGATCAAACAGCAACATAACAAATATTTACAGATTTTGTAAGCTATGAACTATAACAACCGAAATTTCCCTTGATTTTGCTCACAAATGTCACAAAATAGTTGCTTCCAACCAAAAACACCCAAGCAAATTTACTTGACCATTCAGCTTGGTAGGCAACTAGTTAGCGGGGTTCTTAGCATACTTTCACGAATAAGAAATTAGTTGAAAGTTTCATTGTTGGAAGGTAGCAGGTATAGTTGGCATTTAGCAGTCAACTAGGGCCTAGTTGACAACTAGCTTAGCAGGGTTTCATGAATATGGGTCAGTAGGTCGTGTCTGGTTTGGTTGACTTTCCTGAAAATAGTCACTGATTGATTCTTTAAGTCAATAGCTGAGATGGCTTTGGGTCGCCAGAAGTTTAGATTTTGCAGAACAACGTTAAATCATATACCTACAGATATAGCTGGTATTTACATTCCTTTGTCAATTTATCTATGAAGACACGGAAGAAAAGTAAGCTTAAGCAAACTTAAGACTGATCTATAAGAAACTGATGCAGTGATTTAAAAAGGATCAGATTACCTGTCATGGTAGACATTTTTCATGGATCTGTCTTTCAAGTATCAACAGGTAAATAAAGAGTTATGTACTCCTTTTGTTGTAATTAAATTTTGGAAACAGGCCAAATGCCAGAAACTTATGGCAAGAACTGTTAACATACAAAGCATTAGATGATTTTTTTCCCTTTATCTAGCAAAATGGACCAATTCTGAATGAGAATTATTAATATCATCTCTGCTGTGACGAGGTCTGAACCCAAACTGCCTGTCCGGTTAGGTACTTCTGAAACTGACTTGTATAAATACCTCCACAGTGAGATGGTTCAGTACATGAATGGGTCAAACTTCGAATATCTCTTTTAGATACAAACAATAACTTCTGTTATCCAACGACTTGGAAATGTTCCTAGTAGCACAACTAAAACTGCAAGTTCCATTGAACACTCTTCGACCGAGATGTTTTCCGTATCGCTACCTTGTTAATAAAGGTTGCGCAAATGTCACTGTTTGGTTGATTGCGACAACCATGCCACAGTGACGTCCCGTTGTGTCTTAACATTAGCTATCATGGTCACAAGTATAATATCGTATATATTTTGGTTTTCAAAAATGAAAACCAATTGGACATTGTTATAGAAGTATCAAAATAATAAACACGAAAAAAAAAATATATGTCTCAACTACTTATAATAGTACCTTGTGGTCCGATGCACTGACACTTCAAAACCGTTTATTCCTGATTCTTGGTCGGTAAAATTGCCCCAGAATGCTGCAACACTGGCCGACTCTGAAGAATACACAAGATCGATATCATCGTCTTCATTCCCGTCAAAGATATACCCGGCAACAGGAGGAGTGATGTCAAGGGTAACTGAAAAAGACACATGCCTGTATATATCAACTGATTCTTTAAATTTTGTCATTGTACTTGACTTTGTAATTCCCAATTAAAAATTTGTATTCAGCCATGCATTTTCCAATTCATAATTTTTACTGCACCATACATTTCCCAGAACGTGTTAATAGTTGAATATCTTCAAGGGGGTATCTGGGCACCACACATACAAAACTAACCTTTTGGCCGTATGGCGCGCCATTAGCGCTGCGGGCACAAAAATAAGCGCAGAGCGTAACCGTAAGAAAACAAATGGGGGTTAATATTTTATGACAATGCCCCAATCAATTTATTTCATAGTGTCATGGTGTCTCTTGGTATGAATTTTACGTTGAATGTCTGGTCATATTTTCTTACGAACAAATAAATGAATACAGTTATAAATGAACCTTAAAATAGGTCAATTAATAACTTGCACTAATTGCGATAATTACCAAGTAATCGATTTTGTGAAATTGTATTAAAATTGTATAAGGTGATTTTCTGAGCCATCAACAAGCCTATATATAAAATACATTGCGACGTTCAAGGAAGTCCTTAAATCAAGGCAATGACGTAATCGGGTAGAAGACATGAACATGAGAAGAGGAATGTAATTTGTTGACATAAGTCCACTTCAAGAGGAGAGCGATGAAGACTGAAAATAACTATATGTTGTCATATGTTTGCCAGGAACAGTAAACTAATAGTAGAAGTTCGAAATTGAAAGCTCTAAGACATGAAGCTGTTCAAATTTACAGTTTGTTCATGTTTTTCTACTAAGTACTAAATACTAAATAAATTTACAACTATTATTTAATATGCAAAATCAAAGCATTATTGATGTTTATTGTTTTTCATGAAAAATAGTTCATTCGAGATCCCCGCCGTGTGCCAATAGTTATTTGCCTAACCGAAATTGGCGCAACTGAAACACTGCTCTAGAGATATTCAAGATGTCGTCCATAATGGCCGGCAAAATACTATATTTTCATCATAATAGTTTTAAAACAATTTATAAAACCCCTTTATGTCAACATTTTCCATATGAAAACTGCTTCTGGTGCTGTAACAAACACATTTGGCTCAAAATAAGATCATTTTCACATTCAAAAGTAGCATATTTTACCTAAAATTTACAGAAATATCCTTTGACATACAATTATTATAAATGCTCAACAACAAACGACATTTAGGACTTTATCAAGGTCATTTTTCTCCTAATTATGATGTTAACATGCTTATAATTCATAATGGTGCCCGTACTGATATCCAAAATGTCCGCCAAAATATGTGCTGAAATAGGTTGAACTGATTAGGTTAAGGGTAAATGACCTACATCTGCTTAGGAAAATGTGAATCCTAACTATGTTTTGATCATGAAAAGATAAATAGTTTCAAACTGCATTTGCGAGGACTCGAACAGTAGATAATGGCATGGGTAAGTCATGCATTACGAAGCGAGGGATCTACCGCTGAGCTATCCAGGCAGCGTTGAGATCTTGAACTAAAATCTAAAACATAAACATTAGGATGCCGTATTTTTCTTTTGTTTACATAAAAATTGCAATTTCAATCAGAAGTATCAAGCCTACAATCTGTCAACATTTGAAAACAGTCTATTTCTTCGAACATCATGAAATTATGAGGTTTCGGTGAAAAATAATCGATTGAAATTTGTTAAAATAGTTACAACAGATATAATTTTGTCCACGAATAAGTTCTTAACAAAATGGTACCTATACTGAGATCCAAAATGACAGCAAAGATACGTTTTAATGCGCTTATAATGGGTTAAACCACTTTAAATAGCATCCAACAAATCATATTTTCTCAAAATATTTATTTAATGGAAAATGTTTTGAGAGTATTTTCCCAAAATGGGGGCTGATAAAAATGTTTAAAAAATTAAAATGGCGCCGGTACTGAGATCGAAAATGGTCTCCAAAATACATTTTAATGCACAAGAAATGGATTAAACGACGTTTAAACAACCCCAAACACACTGGGCCGTATTCTCGAACGATATTTAACGATAATCAGTGTTTAAATCACGATTTAAACGATGGTTAAAATAAACGTAATTCTCGAACTAAGTAACTAAATATAATCATCGTTTAAATTCTAACCACGTGTCTTTAAACATCTCTAAAATGCGTTTAAAACTAAACTAGGTCAGGGGTAGTTTAAGGTGTGTTGAAATTCTATTTTCATCATGTGTCCGACAACTGCTTTTGTTGTTCTAAGCTTAAAAAAAGTAATACTACTAATGAAGAATGCTTGAAAATTATATTATGATGGCATCGACATGAAAATGATAAACAAATCACTCAAAATATGTGCTTCTTGATAAAATATACCTTGAATTTTCATTGTAAACATGGTAACTGTGTGCGTCCTATTATAGCGTAGGTCTATCTTCACGTATTCAATACACAGGCATTATTTGATAAAATAATACAAGCCGTGTAACTTATGAAGCGTAGAAATCTTTATTGACTAGGGACCTTCTACTAATACAAATACTTTTAGGTCACTAGTGCATATCTTTTGCGGGCATAGTTCAGTGGATGATATTTGTAAGTTTTAAATGTCGTTGTTTACTAGACGCACTGTTTAAATATATACCGTTTAGTTAAAATCAGATTTTAACTAAACGCATTTAGGTCTAACCAACGTTTAGCTAAACATCGTTCGAGAATACAGGCCACTATATTTTTCAAGATACTTATTGGAAAATGGTTTTGGAACAAACAAACAAAAACATACCCCCATTAGACTCCGCTGATGTATTGAGCATATGAATTCCACCGTGGAATGCTACAATAGTAGAGAAGTATATTTCCTTTTGCTCTAGAGAAATAGTATCTGAGCACGCGTAGTGTGAATTGTGCTGCAATCGTACGCCTTTGACAACATCTGAGCCTCCATGGTACGTGCCGACGTACCACAAATATGAGGAGATACCCGATTCCTGATCAAAGAAACCTGTCCAGCTGCTACAAATCTAAAAATAATAGTACAAATTGTCTGAAAATGTGTTTTAAATGATAAAATGATATAGTACGATCGATGATAAAGTAGATATGAAAACAACAACAACAACAACAACAAAACACCAAGTCCCTTTGCGCGTGTTAATAAGCACCATTTACGTTATCAGTACCCTGATTTCTTGAGGTAAAATAATTACGATTAATGTTTGTTTTTCAAAAAGTTTAGAAAACAAAATAAAAACAGAGCTTAAAAGAGTTACCGTCACCTTAGACTTAAGCTCACTTTTACGAATGTTAACAACATTTGATTATTTTGTATTGAGTCAACCACTGAGAACCACGTTATCTTTTTATGTTTAAGGGAATTATGAAGTCGTATTTTTGAAAATATGCAATTTATGATGAAATTAGTGTTTTACTTTAATGTTATACTATGGAATCTATGCTTTAATTTCTTTTTTATTTAACTTCAATAGGACATTCGGTTCTAAAGTTATAGCTGATCAACGTGAAGCATATCGACACAAAACGAAGCAAAATGAATTTTCTCCTTTACTTATACGTTTATTTATTTTCTTATGTATTTTTTTAAGATGATATTTTTAACAACATTGGCCGTTAAATTGATTTCAGCTTAATGTCTGCACCATATAATGTACTGACGTAGTATTCTGTTGGCATAATTTTTTACGAACATAGTATTTATGATTGTAAGTGTTCAAATGGACTAAGTTGCATATTTAGTGTTTCTAAACTTTAAAAGCAGTTTTCTCGCAGAAGCGTTTTCACGTCTGCTAATACAATGCGCGCTGTGGGGCATAGGGTGAAAAAAGTGAAGTTCCGAAGTCCAATCAGCGGCAGTAAAAAATAACATTGTGAATTAATTATGATGTAGTTACTGATGAGTTATCACTTTTGTTCACCTGACCTTTTCGGCCCGTTAATATAATGAAATAGTCCCAAAAATTCAAATTATGACAGTTAAACAAGATTTGTTCTACCTTACATATTATAAAACTACTTTATGGCATTGTTTTGCTAAGAATGAATTTAAACATATTACTTTTGATTCTGATACATTGTTTTCTTTATTAATTTGTATAATTGTAACGTGCACTTGATGTAAATGGGCTAAAATAGACATTTTATGCTGCAAATCATTGTTGTGATGACAATGCTGGAAAATAACTTCAAATGAAGTTACTAAATGTCATAGTTTTCCAATTCTTATTCATTTTTACTGGCCTGTTAATGATACTTTCATTAGATATACGTTTTTACAACAAGAATGCCCATTTAAAAAAGACAGATTTGTGATACAATTAAATTGTTCTGGTGCTAAAAATCTTGCTTGTTGGGCATTGAAGCTCTATAATAAGGTTTCATCGAATGTTTACATAAATATTTGTACATTCTGAGGTTCGTTTTAGTAAATAAACCATACTGAATTTATTTGTATCGGTATTAACTTTTGGTTCCTTGCTCAGTACCTACAAAATAATGGCTGATTGAAATGGTAATTTCAGATTTACATAGGCGATGCAGGGGTGATTAAAGATTTACATAGGTGATGCAGGGATGAAACCAAACAAACATATCAGGATCTCCCCCTCCAAACCTTTCTTCCAATGATCATGTTGTTATGAAATGTATTAGTGATGAAACATATTACAAGTAGTACGTCATCTCAATTTTGTATTTAAATTGTGTTTTGCCACTAATATTTTTCTTGATGACCCATAACAATTTAATGGAAACCAAGGCATGACGAGAAGGTCCACATAATTTCCTTTGGTGAAATTCTTAGGGTTTTAGTTCAGCATAGGTTCCACAACCATTCACAATAATTGAAAACTTGACATGGCTATATGTTTGTATTTAGTTTGTATTTATAACGTACCATACTCTCGTCTTTGAAGTATTCAAGATCTTTTCCATCGATACCGTCAGTTACAATTCCTTGACTTGGAGGTGTCGTGTCGACAAATAATACAGTGTCTGAATGACTAGATATCGATAAGTTAACTGTTGAAAATATAAAAATAATAGAATCAACGATATTTGGTTATTCAACATGTGTATGAATTTGACCTTGATCTATGTTTGTATGGTTGATGATCATTGATCAAAAATGTGGGCTGCTTTAGCAAAATGAGAGGAAAGTGTCTCACCATTATTTACTGCCCGTATTTTGACCCAAGTTGGTATTCCGTCAGGTATCCTAAACTGCATATCAATAAATTCAGAGTTGGATTTGAGCTGCCATGGTAGGATGTCTATATCACGCGGTGTTCTGCCCAACCCAAAATCATGACGTACGACGCCGCTTTCGTTGTCTCTGAGGAGTTATGCATGGATGAAAATACCATCAGTTTATATTGCCTGCATTTACTGTTCACCTGTACTCTTTCGGCTTATTATATCTGAGCTATGCATATAAATACAGCGTCAACTAGAACTTTACTGTCACTAAAGTGAAGGAACCCTGCTGATTGACCTTTCTTTTGACCTTTGACCCCTACGGGGTAACTTCTGACACTTCTGATTCCTGGTCTAAGACAAACAATTATTTGACATTTGAAATCGGACACAATTTAAAATTTGACCTTTGACTTCCAGGCAAAGGTCTGACGACGGGGTCACAATTGACACTTTTGTTCGCTGGTCCAAGACGAACATTTTGACACCTTTACCTTTAAAATCAGACACAGTTGATAAGTTGACCTTTATATTGACCTTTTTTGAACCTTGACCCCGGAGGAAGGTTCGAACGATCGCTGATCAAAGACGATTTGGGGTAAAAGGTCACCTACGTGTGTTCAGTGATTTTTTTGCAATATATATATGCAAGCAAAATAATTCTGCCATGTTTAACTTGGCAGTTACTGAATTTTACTGACTTTTATTTGAATAATTTGATCTTTTTTTACCCATGTGACCTCGTATGACCCCAGGTATGTTTTCATCCGGTAACTTTTGTGGAAAATGTCTTTCAAGACATTTCATGGCCCCAAATGTCATGACTATACTTTGAGGGGTCAGGGGTCAGGTGATATAAGTGGGAGGTGACTCTGGTCCTTTCACCTGAGTTTGGTCACAATTGGTCATTGTATGCCAAAGATACGAGACATCAAAGTGTTGCCTGAGAAAAGAAGAACTACACTTAGACCTGTCTCTGAAGAGACAGGAACCCATCCGATTGTTCTTTTTTGTAATACGACATCTGCATGCATAAATCATATAATTTTGTCAAAGGTACCCTAATTAGTTGTCCTACAACGGGGCCATAATTGACACTTTTGATCGCTGGTCCAAGACGAATAATTTGACCTTAACCTATGAAATCGGACAAAGTTGACAATTTGACTTTTCTTTTGACCTTTGACCCCAGGGAAAGGTCGGGCGACGGGGTCACAATTGAATCTTTTGATTCATGGTCCAAGACGGAAAAAATTGACACCTTATCCTTTGAAATCGGACAAAGTTGACCTTTCTTCTGACCTTGACCCCCACGGAGGCACACTTGACACTTTTGATCAATGGTCCATGACGATCAATTTGACACCTTAACCTTTGAAATTGGACAAAGTTGAAAATTTGACCTTTCTTTTGACCTTTAACACCCAGGGAAAGGTCGGACAACGGGGTCACCGTTGACACTTTTGATCGTTGGTCCCAGACGAACAATTTCTCAACTCAATCTTTGAAATACGGACAAAATTGAGAATTTGACCTTTGACAGCCAGGAAAAGGTCGTACAACGGGGTCCATATTAACACTTTTGATCGTTCAAAACGAACAATTTGACACCTTAACTTTTGAAATCATACACACTTTGACTTTTCTTTTGACCTTTGACCCTCTGGGGAAAGGTCGGACAATGGAGTCACTATTGACACTTTTGATCGCTGGTCCAAGACAAACAATTTAACACCTTAACCTTTGAAATCATACAACCTGAGAATTTGACCTTTGACCCCCAGGGAAAGGTCGGGCGACGGGGTTACAATTAAATCTTTTGATTCATGGTCTAAGACGAACAATTTGACACCTTAAAATTTGAAATCGGACAAAGTTAAAAAAATTACCTTTCTTCTGACGTTGACTCCCACGGAAAGGTCTCACAATGGAGTCACAATTGACACTTTTGATCAATGGGCCTAAGACGAACAATTTGACACCTTAATCTTTGAAATCGGACAAAGTTGAAAATTTGACCTTTTTTGACCTTTGACCCCCAGGGAAAGGTCGGACAACAGGGTCACCATTGACACTTATGATCGTGAGTCCCAGATGAACAATTTCTCAGCTCAATCTTTGAAATACGGACACAGTTGAGAATTTGACCTTTCTTTTGACCTTTGACAGCCAGGAAAAGGTCGTACAACGGGGTCGACATTAACACTTTTGATCGTTGGTTCAAAACAAACAATTTGACACCTTAACCTTTGAAATCATACACACTTAAGAATTTGACCTTTCTTTTGACCTTTGACCCCCAGGGAAAGGTCGGACAACGGGATCACTATTGACACTTTGATCGCTGGTCCAAGACAAACAATTTAACAACTTAACCAATGAAATCGGACAAAGTTGACAATTTGGCCTTCCTTTTGACCTTTGACCCCAAAGGAAAGGTCGGGCGACGGCGTCACAATTGAATATTTTGATTTATGGTCTAAGACGAACAATTTGACACCTAAACCTCTGAAATCGGACAAAGTTACAAAATTGACCATGACCCCCAGGGCAAGGTCTTACAACGGAGTCGTAATTGACACTTTTGATTGATGGTCCAAGACGAACAATTTGACACCTTAATCTTTGATATCGGACAAAGTTTAAAAGTTGATCTTTCTTTTGACCTTGTACCCCCAGGGAAAGGTCGGACAACGGGTCACTATTGACACTTTTGATCGCTGGTCCAGGTCAAACAATTTAACACCCTAATCTTTGAAATATGAAATCTTTGACACCCAGGGAAGGGCGGACAACGGGGTCGCCATTGACACTTTTGATCGTTAGTCCAAGACGGACAATTTCTCAACCAAACCTTTGAATATTTTGATTTATGGTCTAAGACGAACAATTTGACACCTTAACCTTTGAAATCGGACAAAGTTGAACATTCTACCTTTCTATGACATTTGACCCCCCTCCCCCCCCCCTTCCAGGAAAAGGTTGGACAACGGGGTCACTATTGACACTTTTGATCGCTGGTCCAAGACGAACA
This sequence comes from Ophiothrix spiculata, assembly GCA_000969725.1. NCBI lineage: Eukaryota > Metazoa > Echinodermata > Ophiuroidea > Amphilepidida > Ophiotrichidae > Ophiothrix > Ophiothrix spiculata. The sequence continues at coordinate 37,772 of JXSR01S015530.1, forward strand.
ATTGACACCTCAAACGTCGAAATCGAACAACGTTGACAATTTGACCTTTTTTATTTGACCTCTGTGACCCCATACGGCCCGAGATATTTTTTTCAACCAAAAACTTTTTTGGACAATGTGAAGACATTACATGTCCCCATATTTCATGACCATACCTTGTAATGTAATTGAGTTGAAATGTTTTTCGTGAAAATCAAGTTTTTGACCCCGAGACCCCTACGTGACCTTTGAGGGGAACCGCTGTTTGATGGGTTCATTTATTAATTTTTCGACATAAATGCACTGTTACAATAAATGCAGGCTCTTGAAAGTGTCTCTATTAGTTCTGGAATTAGGTGTTCAACTGATATTTGTTTCCATAATTTAACCCTTAATCTAACAACCCCCCCCCCCACCTAAGGTTTGTTCCCTGCTTCATAAAAACACAAAAGCAACCGGCCCTAGGCATTTGGGTAATCTCTTTTACAACCTTTGCGGTCATTTTAATGAAAAAACTACGGGGTACCACCTAAGGTGGGGTAAGGGTAGATTGTCAAAGTTGGGGTGTAGGGAGGTCGTTGGTGAAATCCCGGAAGTTATTAAGTCGCCTTTTTGAAAAGGTTATGCACGCTATAAGACTCAAACTTACAAAACATGTTAGAATCATCATTTCCCTTTATAATTAGCAGAAAACAGGACAAAAATCTGTTATTTAGAACTTTTATAGCAACATTTTAATTTTGGTGGCCACTTTTGCCATAATGCAATTTTGCCTGATTTTCCAATCCGAAAGTACTTTATGACGTTATAATTACGTAACGCCTTGTCCGATTTTGATGATCTTGGTATTGTTAAACAAAATCAAGTTCATAGAGGGTTTCGTTTTAAAATATTACCCCCTTCGGAGAACGTGTTACAAAAAATAGCTTAGGAGAACAAGGGTTAATTTCCCATATATTATCTAAAAAAATGCTCATTATAGATCTAAATACGTCATTTTTAACCCATATTTTGAGATTTTATTATTGGTGGCGCTATTCATTTTTGAAATTAATTATATGCATTTTGTTTAAATTAAATATTTTTTGTGTGAATTTAACACGAATAAAATTTGTTTTTAATCTCCTTTACCTTATCGATGTGGCAAATGTCAAAACTAAGGGTCATAGCTTCTTAAACCTGGAAATTTTATTTTTTTCGAAACAATAATGTTCCTGTGGCTATAAATGGCTATATATTATTCGTGATCAAACAGTGACATAAATGGGAGGGAGCCCTGGTCCCTTCAACCAAGTTTGTTATAAAATTGGATTCAGTGAGTCCAACACACAGATATATTGGTCTAGCCATGAGATATATTGGTCTAGCCATGGTGGTGGACTGGTTTTTCTTATGGATTACCAGAGTGAGGAACGAGCGACCTCTACCTTCCATAGCTCATTTTTCTTCTTTGTCTAGTTCTTCTCCTTCCAGCATTCCATTTGCCTAGGTTTAGTGGTTGTCATCGGTTAGGTAGGGTTAGAGGCACCTGAGCCTTGGGATGATCAGTGACTCTGACACCAGCAACACTGACCTGCATGGACATACTCACAATAGTTGGTGGTTGGTGGCTCAGGTGTATCCTCATATGATTTAGTATGGGTGGCAATTGGTACAGATGCTGAACCTATTTCTAAAATCCACCCATGTTCAAACATAGTATATTTATTCACTGTGATGGTTCTCATCAGGTCACCAGAGGACAGCTATTCCATCTTATCCGGCCAACTATACATCACTGGCTCCACCTGTACACTGGTAGCGAGTGGCAATGCACCAGTGTAATTTGTTATGTGTAACATGTTGCACATAATCTGCCAACGAAAGAAATCATGATGAAGAAAACTAACAGCACTAGGGTTAAAGCCCCTGATAAACCTGACTCAGCAGAATTCACTGGCGTTACCAATACGCAGCATGACGCTACGACCCCAAACCTTTCGAGGAGGGCCGCATCTGATTATCAGTGGAGGAAGGAGTCGCCACTTATGAAGTGTAAGAAGAATCTATATGTATCAACGTTTAATGTAAGAACACTAAACTCAACAGCTAGGAGGGGTGAATTGGTTTCACTGGCATCGCGATATGATAAACGGTCACCAAAAAATAAGTTCCCCCCCGTGGATGACCAGCCTTTGTCATGATAGAACTCTCAATTTTGAATACTTTTCTTTTGCATAAAATGGGTTTCTATTTTTAGAAACACTTGTGCACGAAACACATGTCACGATTTGATGAAAACATTTGTCGTTTTCTAACAACACTCATTTGTTTAAAAATCAGTTTTTCA